>PISX010023831.1:0-29028 GCA_004024625.1 Mellivora capensis
AAAAAAAAAAAGAAGAAGTCTTATGTAACTTGGTACTTATCAAATTTAAATAAATTTATGTACTAAATAAAAAAAAAAAGATGCATCCCATCAGTCACTCATTTCTTCAAGAATTTCACTCACTGAGTAAATATATTAAACATCTACTATAAGGCAGACACTAGTCTTAGCACTGAAAATATAATGACAAATCAAAGTCCCTACCCTCATCGAGCTCACATTGCAATGGAGAAGACAGAAAATGAATGAATAAAAATGTTTCTGATATAAAAATTGTGGTAAGGGATACAGGTGATGTCATGTCCTGAAACTAATATAACACTGTATGCTAACTACACTGGAATTAAAATAAAACAAAATAAAATAAAATAAAAGGAAAGGAAAATAAAATCATAATTCTCAAAAAAAAAAATGATAGTGTCTTTGGTGCAGCTTAGCTGGATAAGATGGTCTTAAAGAGCTCTTTGTAGAGGCATCTTTGTAATGAGACCCATCCAAAGGTAAGAAGACAGACAGCCACACATTTTCAGGGAAAGAACCCCCGGGGGTGGCAAATGCTTCTAGTGAATGATTGTCACATTAAAGGGTTAGGAAGGAGGCAAATGGGACTAAAGAAGGTAAGCTAAGGGGGGGTGGGGACTAGAAGAAAATGCAGTCAGAAATGTTCCCAGGGGCATATATTGCAGGACATTTGGAAGATTTTATTCTGAGGCTGATAGGGAGCCTTGGAAGGTTTTGAGCAGGGCGGGGCGGGGGGGATGATTTGCTGGCTGTAGGGAAACCAGACTTGGGAGGGGGCTCAGTAAGAAGGGGAGCAAGGAGATCAGTCAGGAGACCATAGCAACAGTGCAAGCTAGGAATATGGCAGAGGCAGAAGTGAGATGTAGTTGAATTGAGGATGTACTTTGACGATAGAGCCATAGGATTCGCTTTAAGACTGTGTATGAGTGTGAGTCAAGGATGACAATGAGGCTTTTTAACTATTATAGTACACCTCCTCCATGTGCTCACCAAAGAATGGATATTATTGTTTCCACCTTCCAGGAAAAGGGAATAAGAATCCAGAGAAAGACCCTCCCCAGAGATGAGCAAACTACTGCCTCTGGAGAAACCAACACACGACTAGCTTTCCTAGTTGGATTTTAGCATTGTGGTAAGAAAACTTCATATAGTTTTCCTTGTAGTATAAGGAAAATTGGACTGGCAAGAAAAGTGGGCTGTGTTTCTGATTCAGCCACTTAAGGAAATTGCGACCCCAGAAAGATGCCTAAGCCCTCTACATACTTATCAGGTTGTTTTGAGGATTAAATGAGATAGATAAAAGTATCCTAAAAATCCTGAAGTGTAGCATACTGCAGTACATAAGAATTCTTTCTTCCCAGATTTAGTAAGTCTGTGTATTGTTAATAGTGAAGTTAGATTTTGTTACATAAATTTCATAATCTGAGTTTTCATACACTTGCCATTGGGACTTGTGGGCATGCTGAAAGACTACCCTTTCAGTTACAGGAAAACAAAAACAAAAACAAAATCCCCAAACCTCCATCATACATGCTTTTCCATGCACATGCAGCTTTCCCTTCGTTTCCAAGCCAGGTCAATTCCTCTGTGTTGTAATATCAGCTCTGCTGGCCACATCTTTTTTGTAGCATGTGACTATTTTTGCTTACATGAAAACTATGGTTGGGAAATTTAAAATTCATCATGAAAATTACAATGAAAAGGAAGATAAAATAAATGAAATAAAATGTTTGAGCCTTTTAAAAAAAGATTTTATTTATTTATTTGACAGAGATCACAAGTAGGCAGAGAGAGAGAGAGAGAGAGAGAGAGACAAAGAGACAGAGAAGAGGAAGCAGGCTCCCTGGTGGGCCGAGAGCCTGATGCAGGACTCCTCCCAGGACCCCAATATCATGACCCGAGCCGAAGGCAGAGGCTTAACCCACTGAGCCACCCAGGCACCCAATGTTTGAGCTTTGAAAGAAAGTTAGAAGTTTGAATCAGAGGAATTGCAGCCTCCGCACTCAAAGAAGATTGAGGTTAGGAAATTCCACAGAGAGAACACATTAGACAGTTCAGAGGAATGTCCACACAAGTAGGAATGTGAGTGCTTCCTGATTTACAAAACCAAACTCAGAGCCTACTGCGTAAACCCATTAAAGTATCAGATACAGTTCACTTTCCATCTCACAAGTAACTGATATTCACAACAATTTCCAGGAGGTCCAAACCAACACAATTGTGAAATCAAGTGGGTGACTTCCTTCTCCATAATTCTCAATGATGTACACTTCCTCTTAGGATGTACATTATATAAAGAATTGCCTACATATTTGGACTTTGTCAGTATACTCATTCTAAAATTTAAAGCGCTGGAGATAATCATCTTGGACCCTGCACCTTTAGACTGACTGTATCTAAACAATTATGTGAAGATGTTACTAGCAGAAGAAAAAGAACTGATTTGCTAGCCGTTATTACAACAAACAAACAAACAAAAAACAAGGACTAGAGAAAGAGTCCCTGATTTAGGAACCATGATATACAAATAGACTTTACTGTCTCTACCTATGTTTCTCTTTTCTTTTGATTTCTCACTCTACTTCTCTAGCCTCCTCCACCTGCCTTCTTGCTCATTTTACTGCCATAAGTTATATCAGGCGTTAGCCAGATGCATGTGCATGTGTGCACGCACACACATGTGCACACACACACAGACCTGACATCACAGTATTCAGAAGCAAAGGGAAGGAACTTTGGAGATTCAATGAGGTTTTGGTTTTAGATAGAAAGGAATCATGAGAAAGATGAGCGCCTTACTCTGAAGACAAAAATACTGGCAGAGAGAATTAATATTCTCCCTATTTAAGAGCTGCTCCACATTTCTAGGCTTCCCAGCAGTTGGATTGGACCATGTGATAGATTGTGGCCAATGCAAAAATAAGCAGAAAAGCTATGTGCCATATGTTTGGTTTTCCATGTTCTTTCTTTAGCAGTTAGATTGAAGGACCTAAATGACAGAGCCATCTGATTGCCCTATTAGAGAAGAGTTGCCCAGATTCAACAGGACTTTGTGTGAACAGAAATAAACTTTTACTATGTAAATCCATTGAGATTTGGGGCCTCTTTGTTTCAGTAGGTGATGTTAATTAACCTGGGACAAAATACTTATTATGACAAATTATATGTGGTCTTGATGTGTCAGATTTACGTGTGGTCTTGAGGTCTCTAGAGCCAAAAGTGTCAATCTGTAGTGCAAACTCAAATAAGAAGTCAGGGGATGCCTGGGTGGTGCAGTAGGTTAAGCATCCAACTTGGTTTTGGCTCAAGTCCTGACCTCAGGGTTATGGGAGCAGGCCCAGAGCAGTTCTTGCTGAGTGTGGACTCTGCTTGGTATTCTCTCTGTCTCCCTCTCCTTTGCCCTTCCTCCCTCCACACACATACTCAGACACACATAGACACACACACACACACACACTCTCTCTCTCTCTCTCTCTAAAATAAATAAGTAGAATCTTAAAAATATTTTTTAAAGTCAGAATGCTTTATATATATAATATGCTTAGTTACATGGTGTGAATTTCAAGTTGGCCTGCTTTTAGGATGCTTCCTATGACTTTATAAACCAACACCTCTCCAGTTGCCATAATTGCACCATTTTATCTGAATTTATATATTTGGGTCAACAAATCTTTTTAAAAAAATACTTGCAAGAAGTTGTTGGTTTTCCACACCATAGCGTGATTCAGTTGATTTGGATTGATTTATTTTTAATACCTAAGTATAACGATGCTGAGAAAATTACAAATGGGGGATGAAAGAAGAGAGATCCTTTAAAATCTCAATGAAATGATGGGTGAGGTGCCTGAGTATGAGTGCCTTCAGGCAGGTTAAGGGTGTGCCAGGACTGCCAGAGTGGCACTGAGCAGAGGAAGAAAGACCAGAGAGGGTTGCAGAGGGGCAAGTTTTTGCTTTAAATTTTTGCTTAGAGATATCACTAGGATATAGGAAGAGCCATTCTTCTTCCATCTAACTCTCAAGGCTGCCTGATTCCTATTCTCAGGTAGTCTGACAAAGCATACTGCAATTCTTTTTTTAAAAAAAATTATTTTATTTATTTATTTGACAGACAGAGATCACAAGTAGGCAGAGAGGCAGGCAGAGAGAGAGGAAGGGAAGCAGGCTCCCTGCCAAGCAGAGAGCCTGATGAGGGGGCTCAATCCCAGGACTCCGGGATCATGACCTGAGCCGAAGGCAGAGGCTTAACCCACTGAGCCACTGAGCCACCCAGGTGCCCTGCATACTGCAATTCTGCTACATGAATTAAGTAAGCTTTTGTGGGTTAGCCTGACATTCTAATCCCCAGTCAACATATTGTTTTTATGAAAGAATACTTTCCAAATTCCAAACAAACAGTTCTGGAATACAACCTGTTCATAAAATTTGAGATTGCTTTTGCATGAAATCAATTCATATAATTCCTTGCCATCACCAAGACAAATGCTGTCTTCACTGCAAATCTTTTTTGGATGCCATTTTTAAAAGTTTGATTTTTTCCCCCTTCTTTAGGTTGTCCCTGTGATATTTTTTAACCTGATTTCATTGAGTTGAATGTATTTTAAAACTTATGTTCTAGTAAAAGGCATCTTGAGGATAAAGTCCTGTGGCATAGATGGGAAAGTTATATAGGTTAGCAAAGAAATCAGTTGGTGATGCCTAGTAAATATCTGATAGAGGCAAAAGAGCTTATCCTTTAAGAGAAGAAAAACCATGCCAGAATTTCTCTAAAAAGCTGCCAAGAAACGCAGAATATAGTGTAAAAGTTCTTTGGGAGTTTCTAGGAGTCAAGTAATTTTCACATCCTGAGGTGACATGTTGATAACTGGCTCTTGAGAAGTAAGAATGCTGCACATTAAAGCAACTGGGAAATCCTTCCTCTTTTATGGCCTCCTCCATCCAGACTCATCAACAAGAGTTGCTTTCTATGACTAAAGTCAAATCCAGACAAAACATAGAGGAATGTTGCAGGAGATGGCAGGGTCGACAGGAGAATTCCCTTTTTCAAAACTTTCAACCCCTTCCCACTGCTCTAATTTTGTTGCAAAAAGAGTAAGGACCTCATCTCCTTATTGACAGGAACTCAAATCTTGAAGTGGAAAACATACTCTTTTGAGAGAGTCTCTCAGATCAAGAGTTCATTGTGGATGAATACCCAACTTTTGTAGCAACATTGACGGGACTGGAAGAGATTATGCTAGGTGAAATAAGTCAAGCAGAGAGAGTCAATTATCATATGGTTTCACTTATTTGCAGAGCATAACAAATAACACGGAGGACATGGGGAGATGGAGAGGAGAAGGGAGTTGAGGGAAATGGGGGGAGATGAACCATGAGAAACTATGGACTCTGAAAAATAACCTGAGGGTTTTGAAGGGTCAGGGGGGTGGGAGGTTGGGGAAGCCAGGTGGTGGGTATTATGGAGGGCACGCATTGCATGGAGCACTGGGTGTTTTGTAAAACTATGAATTCTGTTACGCTGAAAAGAAATGAAATTAATAAAAAAAAATTGTAAAAAAAAAAAAAAGAGTTCATGAAATTCTGCTTCTCCAACACTTCTTTCTACTGCCATTCTGTATTTTCTGAGCCCATCACAGAAACATTAACTCCTTCTCTAACTTAACGGTGAAGGGCTCAGTTAGATACCTCAGGTCATCTGAGGTTCTTCATGGCAACACCTGCCTGTACTTGGGTAAAACTTGCCACGTAGAGTCAAATATGGGCAATGTACTGAAAGAGCTGACTGAAGAAGTTATCAAAGTTTTACAATTGTCCTGTGAGTGAACTCTTATTCCTGAAATCTGACACTTGACTGAGTTCTTTATTTACTAGTTTCAACACTTACCTGGATTATAAGTTTAATAATAATTCAGGAAAGACTTTGGGGTTTCCATTTATGTCCAGGACACTTCTTTTCAAAAATAAGCTTTCTCTTTCAAACATGACACTGATGTGGCAACTGTTAATGTCTCTCTATTATTGCCATTAGAATTAAAACTTTCATACTCCAGGCCTCGTTTTTTCAGAATTCTAGTGTTTGACAAGTTATTGTGGAAATGAGTTATTCATTTATTCAGTTGAAATCCACACACCTTCTGAATTTTATTTCAATTAAACTAAATTAATTAGGTAGACATTAACTCTTTACTCCATGCCAAGAACTGATTTGGGAGAGTAGGGAATATAAAGAAAATACAAGCCCATCTATGAACCTTATATTTGGAATGACCAGACAGAGACTAAGCCAGTCATTTGCTAAAATAGACTGGCAATCAAATGAATTGGCAAACATAACTTAAAAAATATTTGTTGAATGAGTAAACAAAGAATAACTGCTCTAATGAGCAACCCAGATAACAAGGATAGCAAAGAGGTACTTAAGATCTTGTTATTACAGGGTGAGTAAACAAAGTTATCTAGAGTTACGAAAATGCATTCCATTGGCATACCATACCTTTCCATTCCAAGAAGTAACTATGAATCCTTCACAGCTACCTCTATATGTAGAGACTTAAAATTGAATGTGGAAAAGTCACATTTGCCCCTCCCGTGGCATAGTTCTCCATACTAGATTTATGTATGCTGCATGCTGAGCAAGATTTTTGGATCCCCACCATTTCAGATCACTTTTTGGGTCCAGAAGTCTCTTTGTAATGCATCAAAAAAACTGGGACTGTAACTTTAAGACGAAACAAAGCAGTTCAAAATAAAGTTTATACAGGCACTAGAAAATTAAATTCCTCTCAATTATTTTTTTTAAAGACTTTATTTATTCATTTGACAGAAAGAGATCACAAGTAGGCAGAGAGGCAGGCAGGCAGAGAGAGAGAAGCAGGATCCCTGCTGAGCAGAAAGCCTCGTTGCGGGGCTGGATCCCAGGACCCTGAGATCATGACCTGAGCTGAAGGCAGAGGCTAACCCACTGAGCAACCCAGGCGACCCAGATTCCTGTCAATTATTAAAAGAACACGTTACACTGGGCAGTGAAGAGAAATAGAATATGTGGCCCCCAAATATGACATTTTGGCTTGTGAATTATTTTGAGTTGAAGGCAATCAACACTCAGCATACTTAAGAAAACTTGAACCTCTCCCTTACCTACTTTGGAGTATTGGAGTTTGTTATCAGAGATAACTTTTATTTGAGTGACCTATCTGTATGGCAAGGCAAACACTTAACTACCAAACATCTGCTGTTCTTCTTATCTGTGAATTATTCTCCTCTGTTTTGATGCTCAGAGCCTTATTCTATTTCTATATTCTATTTCTTAGCACAGGATGGCATATAAACCTCAATTGCCCCGTTTGTCCTTGGGTCTCATGTTCTTTTGGGGCCCCTATTTATTAATACTTTTCTTTTTTCCCTGTTAATCTGTCTTATGTCAATTTGATTATTAGACCAGCCAAAGAACCTAGGAAGGGGGAGGAAAAAATTTTTCTCACCAGTAGCTGGTGATGCTATCTGCTATCTCCATACTGACCACAGTTCAACACATGCTTTTTTTTTTTTTTTAAGATTTTATTTATTTATTTGTCAGAGAGAGAGAGAGAGAGCACAAGCAGGGGAAACAGCAGGCAGACAGAGAAGCATCTTCCTGCTGAGCAAGGATCCCAATGAAGGACTTGATCCCAAGACCTGGGATCATGGCCCGAGCCGGAGGCAGACTCTTTACCAACTGAGCCATCCTCAGTTGGTATCCTCGGGCATCCCAACACACATTTTCAATAATATAAACGCTCATCTCCTTTTTATCCCAGAGAAATAGTACTATGTTTTTCAAAACTGTATGTTCTTATCCATACTGACCTGAGAATAGCATCTCATCGTTTATCTAATTATATTAATCTATGTAAATTTCAAATTAAACCTATTGCTCAGACCTTGACTATGAGAAACACACAATTTGGGTTGGGACCAGTTGAGTTAGAGTTGTGGGCTAGATCCAGGTGTGACCGAGTACTTTCCAGTCTGTCTACAAACACATCTTCCTCCAAGAGTGCCTATCCTCTCTTGGAGGATTTTCTTAATGGTACAGTTTTATGGTACATTTTTAATTACTTCCTTAATTTGTTATTAATTTAATTTTGATCATATTGCCTTTTAATCTATATAGAATTTCCTTATGTGCATTTTCTTATTTTTTTATGTTATTTTGTCACTAAAATTCTTTGCATTGTTTCTTTCCCTGACTTTTTAATTTATGATTTGTTGTTGTTGTAGTTAGTACAGTTTCTGGGCCTGAATGACAATATCCCTCAAAGAAGTCAAAATACCTCATTCTTCACTTCCATTCTGGTATTTCTTCCAAAATCCATTAACCTTATTTCTAAATCAGTCATCAGCGTCCTTGAATACTTCTCAGAGTCTTACCCAAAGCCTTGGAATTGGGATTTCTACCTAATCTGTCTGAACATTTGCTCACATGTTCAGTTGCTGAATCACCATGATGGTTTTATGGTTCCATATGAAGTTTCTACAGATTTTCCATTCTAAATTTTCTCATTTGCTTTGAAATCCTTAAGAAAATCAATTTAACATATTAAGTTAGGGGCATTCATCTGATACATAATTCCTACAAACCAGGAAATGTCTTAGTCTAGACTTTAGAGCTATCCAGATTAAAACATAACACATTTTGATCTGTAAAAAGATTAAGTGGTCATATAACTTCTTGGAGTCTTCAACAAGTGAGGACTCTTGAATTCAAATTGCACCCCTAGGGAAAGAGAAGTAGACTACATAGGGCAAGGGCCACCCTGGAAAAAGCTGCTAAGATATATCCAAAGAACTTGACACATTCATGGTCTTAAAGCCCCTTTCTGGGGGCCCTAAACATTAAAAAGGGGAGAAGGATATCTGGCATCTGAGAGCATTTTCTACCAGACCCTCTTCTGTTGGCAAGTTAATTAATGACTTATTATCTGCTTAAATCTTCACTGTACTCTGACGAAAAGAAAAGTATTAAGGATAGGGAAGTTATAAAAGTTACTTTTATCACTCTCTTACTTTCCCAGCCTGTGGACCAAGAGGTGACTAGGCAGAACACAGCAACAATTCTTGAGTTTGTAGAATTGTGGAACTATATGACTCGTTAGCATTTACAGGGATACTGTGCTTGCCCAAGGCGGGGAGAGGTAAGGTAGAATCAAAAACGACTTGACTGACTGTGGACTCTGAGAAACAAACTGAGGGTTTTGGAGGGGTGGGGGGTAGGAGGTGGGGTGAGCCTGGTAGTGGGTATTATGGAGGACACGTATTGCATGGAGCACAGGGTGTTGTGCATAAACAATGAATTCTGGAACACTGGAAAGAAATTTTAAAAAATAAATAAAAATTAAAACAACAACAGCAACAACCACCACTTGCCTATTAATACATCCATACAAATGAAACTAAGATATTGTTAAGTTTATGAATGTTACTCTAACCACCATAAAATGTATTTTAAGATTTTTTTTAGTGTAAAGATAGATAACAATATTCCAAGATCTTCATGAGTGTCTCCTTTGATTTATAGTTCATTCAGGGTCTCAAAGGCAGGGAATTCAAGAGCTGGCATTAGAAGAGAAGGGAGAAATAAGCAATTCACTTAGGGGTATGCAGAGATAAATTAACAAAATCAGTCAAATTGATAAGCAGGATTGTAATACACAGGTAGGTGGGAACTTTTGTTTTTAAGTCTAAAATAGTAAAATAGCACTGCTTGGAATAATAATGTTGGGAGTAGAAAGACATTACCTGTGTTTATAAGCCTGATTTCCAACATACAGATAAAAACTGAGCTGCTCAATTGGAATTCATTCTGACAGTGCTGGAAATGGGTATCATCATACTTAAGTGCTGTCTCAAAATTTTGCAAAATATTTAAGCATGCTAAGCAACACATTGCAGAAACTGTGACAAAATAAATAATATGACTTACTTTCTTTGTATTTGAACTACACTGGCTACCTTCTTCTGTTTCCTACTGTTTAACATTTAGATAAGATTTGTAGTTTGATTTGGCTGATGGAAATCATAAATAAAAGTGGTATGTTCTATTAAGATCACGGTTATGTTTTATGAGTTTGTATCTGCCTATTAAATATATTCTTATTTTTTTCTTTTGTATTTTATTCCTGGAGGAGTGGAAATAATAATTATGAGAGAAAATGTTTTTCGCAAGGAATATGCAATTTGAAATCTTCAGAGCTAGATCTGTGAGACTCAACGGAACTTAAAATGGGAAAAAACTACATTGATGCAATAGGAAATTACATAGGACATATTTCTAGGAAAGCAATATAGTAGTAAGGGATGGACATTAGACTCTAGACTGGTGAGGACACAAGGTGATTCTAGCAATGCATTTTGCACCGACACATTGCCTGTACATTTGCTGTCAAATTCAGTAAGAAAGAAAGATTCCACCATTCTAATTTTAAAAACCCAGACTTCCAGTAGTAAATTCCTGAGTTGTTTTTCTATGGTTATTATAAAGAGAAAGAGGAATTACAAATACTAAGAATTTTTCAAAGAAATAGAAATTTGGCCATGCTTAATTTATTAAGTTGTCCCAAAGATGTGTCTTCTTGGGACTAAAACAACCAGGTGAAAAATATTGCATGAACTTAAGCATAAAAATGTGGATGACTTTAAGTGGTCTCCTGTCAGTAACCAATCAGTTTGTTCCACATTTAAAGTGAGTTGACTAGGTTTGTTGTCAATATGGAGATAGCTACAGATTTTTTTTTTTTATTTTGACGAAGATGTCATGTTTTCTATGTGATCCAGATAAAGTGCTATGAAGTATTGTTTTTAAAAAAGTAGGGGTGGGTAGTGACATAATGGCATGTGATATTTCTACAAAGGAACATGGAGTAAACTATTAAAAGCCTGAAAGACAATCAATCAGACCTATAGATAACATAATATAGAAGTGTGGGAATTAAAGGCAAGAACAAAAAATCAAGCCATTCTTCTATAATGTGCTGGTATTTACTGTGATCTCATACATGACTTTCCTTATCTACTGAAAAATGAAAAATTAACTGTTATTTCAAAAGCAGAACATCTTCATACTGTATTATTAAAATACAATATAAAAACAAAATAATACGATAAAAATACAAAATAAAATAAAATATTTATTTTAGTGTGGTAAGATTCTGGACTTCATTCTTATTTCAATTCCTCCTCCTTTGCCTAGAAGCTTTAGAAACAGAGCCTGTTATGTCTTCAAGGTTGAGAAAATGTATTATAACCACATGTAAACTCAGTATCTAGGTCTATTGTAGTCAGAGTGAAAAGATGACTAAACCAGTGATTGGTAATGTTAAGTTAAAAGAAATTAGAGGAGATCCAGTCTCTAATTCAACTGTAAGAGTTTACATATATTGAAAAGAAAATAGTAGCAAGATCATTACTGTGGTTTTTATTTATCAGAAAACATAGAAGATGGGAAAAAGCAATAAAGATCTGAGAAATCATACAAGTTTCTTTGGATTTAATAATCATACTTACTGATTTCTTTTAAAGATTTTATTTATTTATTTGACAGACAGAGATCACAAGTAGGCAGAGAGGCAGGCAGAGAGAGAGGAGGAAGCTGGCTCTCTGCCAAGAAGAGAGCCCGACACGGGGCTCGATCCCAGGACTCTAGGATCATGACCCGAGTCGAAGGCAGAGGCTTTAACCCACTGAGCCACCCAGGCGCCCCCATACTTACTGATTTACAAAAAAAATTTTTAGTAAGTACCACATCCAGCATGGAGACAACATGGGGCTTAAATCACAACCCTGAGATCAAAACCTGAGCTGAGATCAAGAGTCAGACATTCAACTGACTGAGCCACCCAGGCACCTTTAGTTTTCAATTTTTTTAACGAATGAATAATCATTTTGCAAACATTTATTGAGCATCTATGATGTTGGGGATCTTAGTAGGCCATGGAGGTATTTACTAGAACAAAGAGTCATATGTATGAATACTTACTAAGATCTAATAAGTGGAGAAATATAAAAATATACAAGCTTCAGTGTAGTGCAACACACTTCAAATACTAGATTCATAATCAACCAGTATGACCTTGGGAAACTTATTTAACTTATTCAGTGACTTAGTTTCCTAGTATGAAAAAAAATGGGGGAACATTTGCCACCCAAATTAATTATGAGGATTAAATGAGTTAATACATGCAAAGATATTGGGATAGAGCCTCACACACACTAGGATTATTTTTATTACAGTGACAACATGGAGGAGAGAGCTTACATATCCTAGAAGTTTAGTTAAACAGAACTAAAGTATAAAGGCCAAGTCACAGTTTGACATGGGCTAAGAAGAAAGGTAGAAAGTGGACAGTGAGGAGTCAGAAAGGATATGACAGGTGCTGAGAACAGCTTTTGCCAGATGCAAAGTTTTAACTATGTTAAGTTTTATTTGTAGAGCTAAAGTGAAAGGAAATGGAAGAAATGATAAGAGATTAGGCAAGAAATATATAACCAGATCATGAAAAGCCATGCACACGATCTAAGGCACTTGTATTTTATCTTGTGTGGATGATGGAGACACACTAAATACCTCTAATCAGGGAAATGATGTGATCAAATTGGATTTATTTCTGGAAGTGAAAAGATTGATTTTAGAACATTTTAGCTGGAAGATATTGAAAGACCATACATCTATGACTCTTTCTAAAGTTAAATGACTATTAAAGGTTAATGTATAAATAAAAAATTAATTCACCCCATGTAGCTTCTTATCAATAAAGGATAATTTAATGCCTTTATCTAAGTGCTTCCTATAGCAATACTCTATGATGAAAGATCCTGGGAACCCCTGTGACCATAATTTTGTTCAAATCCAATGAAAAGGTTTAGAAAATAGAATCTGTGTGAAAAATAGCAATGTGGACCAAATACTGAGCAGAGTGCTCACTCAATAAAATTTATAGGTGATGCACCAAATGTGTATCTAAACCTGGTTCATGGAAAATAAATCATAAGCTATGTCTTCTTGCATTGACATAATGCTATATAAGCTACTGTCACTGCCACTCCTCCACTCCCTATTAATGTTAAAAATTTCCATCTTATTGGAGGAGATTGAACTTTTATTTATTTGGAAAACACTTTCAAGGTGCTTGTTATATGGCAGACACTATTCTGATTGCTTTATAAATATAGGCCTTTAATCCCCTTAAGAACCTTGTAAGGTAGATGGTGTTTTTATCCCCATTATACACATAGAGAAACTAAGCCATAGGTAGGTTAGAAGGTCACAATACAGAGCCAAAATGTGCACTCAGGTAACCTGGCTTCCAAGAGTATGTCTTAATCACTACACTATCCTCTCCCTCATATATGAATAAGTTTTATTCTTAAGGGAATGTAGGTAACTTTGACAGTTGCTTTAAAAAGCAACCCTCCCCCCACCTTATGCAGAATATTATTCTGGCACTGCTAAAGATATCTATGAGATGAAAATAGCATTTATTTATAGATTTCAAAACTGATTGAAATTACCTCTCACTTGGCTTTTCCATTTGCTTCTCTGTAAGCAGAGTACTCAGTGAACACTCTTCACTCTTCCCTTCTTCTTGTGGTTATTATGCCCTCACTCACCCACCACTAATTCTGAAGTCCAAGACTGAAGAGACAACACTGCCTTTTCTTGAATAAATAAAACTTAAGAGTAAACTTGTTTTTGTAGTGGTCATCCCTGACTTTGTTTTGTTAAGACTCTAACAATCTATGTTGATATTAAAGGTCCTACACAATGTTTAATCATCTCTGGATGATATGCCTACCTCCAAACAGAAGACAGGGAGGCAGTACATTATAAATAAACCACAAGGCATGCCAGGCTCCTAGCCCAGAAAAAAGCTACATATAATAAGTGTGATAGATGAAGGAAGAAAGGGAGGGAGGAAAGGAAAAGAAAAGGAAGGGAAGAGGGAAGTAAGGGAGGAGGAAATGTCCACCTACTTATAGAGACTGTGGAAAAATGGCTAAATAACCAGGAGATAAAAAATTCAGTCTGTTCCTAAAACCAGCCTCAGGCCTGTTAGAAAGCCTGAATAGGATTCTTATTCATGGAGCTCTCAAAGTGAGACAATCCTGGGGGGCGCCTGGGTGGTCCAGTGGGTTAAAGCCTCTGCCTTCAGCTCAGGCCCTGATCCCAGGGTCCTGGGATTGAGCCCCACACCGGGCTCTCTGCTCAGTGGGGAGCCTGCTTCTCACTCTCTCTCTCTCTGCCTGCCTCTCTGCCTACTTGTGATCTCTGTCTGTCAAATAAATAAATAAAATCTTTAAAAAAAGAGAGAGAGAGAGAGAGAGACAATCCTGTTTCTTGGCTATATTCAAGTAGGAAGCAAAAGACCAGAGCCAGATGCTATTTCCTTAGAAGGGCCCTATGGGAAAGTCAGTTCCCTAAGGGCCTCAGATATAAATGACTATGGATACTCCAAGAAAATGATGTTCCACTGACCTATTGGCAAACAATACAGATGGCAAATGATGAGTCTTTGTAATTGTCCTACCCTACTATAAGAGTTGTAGTTTGTCCTCCAAGTAAATTTTAAAGGACCCTAATTAAAACGTGCAAAGTGCCTAAAGGTGGTAATTCTATCAATGACCTGGGAGGAATCTGTGTGAGAAAGGAACAGAATTTGTAAATATTCTTATAAACATCATAAACAGTAAGGTGATAGCAGTGTTAAGGCTTGCCATTGTTAGCACCCTTTTCCCTTTATAAGCTTTTAGGTGCAAAGATTGCAAAGAAGAGGCCCATAAAAGTCTCCTTAATAGGCTCCAGGTATATTGCCTATCACTAACAGTAATGTTAAAAAGAAAAAACTAACAGTAATTACTGAAACTTGCTATAATCTGAGCTCACAGAAATGGCAGGAACATTTTTTAAAAATTACTTTATTAAGGATTTCTGGGAATTTATTCCAGTGCAGATATCAAGTTCAATAGAGAGGAAAGTTCCATGTTAGCTAGATCTCTAAGACACAACAATATCTGATGCAGCTGTCTAAAAATTATTCTCTTGTGCAGCCATGTTTAATAGGGAGAAATGTAGTCCAAAGTGTTAATGACATCATTGCTTATCAGGCTAATAACTGTGACTTCACCCAATTTAAACACACTGAAGACACTAGTTGTAGAGGAGAGGTGTTTTGTAGCACATCTAATTGTCTATTGACAGATTGAAGAGCTTGAAGAATGAGTTCTAACATGCCCTTAAGTAAAGTGGATAGAGCAGCTCTTCTCAAATTATTGTAATCCTGAAGAGTTCTGAACCTTTCTGATACTTTCCTTGGGAGAAACACAGTCCATTTCCATTATTAGCCTGTTAACTGCTACAGTGTCTCTTCCTATTGAAAGAGTGAAGATTGTTGTGTTTATCATATAAAAGATGAAATGGAAATATAGACAGCTCTCTTGAGTGTTGCCTTTGCTGAGAAAGGTAATGTTTCTCTTGAATCTTTTGTCATGAAGTTCTTAGTGTTACATTAATGTTTCAAATGTTAGGGGTATCAAGAGAAGAGGGAAAGGGTTGAGAGAAAGAGAAACTATGTTTATGTGTATAGTGATAGAACATGGAGAAACAAAACTAATATTTTTTTGTGGTGTATGGGTGTGTATTTACTGGAATAATCTAACTCTGCTTAAATACTTGATTGATTTCATCTAAAATTGTTGTCTGAACACTTCTGAAATTGTAAGTATGCCTATATAAGCATAAATGGGAGATTACCTAACAGCACAATGTACCCCATAGCTATAATTAAATTTTCATAAAGCTTTTATAAAATTATAACTTTATCATCCTCATCATTCCCTTTCATGACCAAGTAGAGAATAAACAAAGAATTACATGGAATTAAAACTGCAGATAATTTCAGTTACATTCAGAAAATTTTTAAGAAAGGGTAGAAAAGAGAAAAAGGAAAGGAATTAGCAAAAATAGCATTTTCAAAGGAATTTATTAAGCTATTTCTTCTTTGAGAATATACTGTATGATACCAGAACACAAACAGAGAGCAAACATTTCTTTTTTAATGTTTGCCCTAAGGAAAATATCACATAATATCTTTTTTTCACTAGTGTTTATAAGATATTTGAGAATGTTGGGTAGAGAACTGAAATATATTAACATATTACCATTTTTTATCATTAATCTCATTTTCTTGGGCTTGGTCATGGTAGTCCTCTCTAGGATACAAAAAGAAAAGAAAAGAGAGAGAGATGAAAGAAAGAAGGAAGGAAAGAAAGAAAGAAGGATAAAAAGAAAGAAAGAAAGAAAGAGTCCTGAATCTCCTTGGACAGAAATATTCCTGAATAGGTAATAATATTCCAGAAAAGCAATGCCTTCAGGGATATTAAACAGAATGTTAGGAACTCTCTTTGCTATATTCTTTCTTGCAAGGTCACATCCACTTAACATTTAGAGTAGGGAGAGCTAGATATTGGGCATCCATAGATAATAGATCATGCATTTTAAGTTTCCTGAATTAGAATCAAGAACAGTCAGGCAAATATAATTTATTCAATTTCTCTGGTTAAACAATTATTTTCTAAGTATGTTAAGAAGAACTCTGTGTTGGTTATCCATAGAACAAAGTAAAAAGAAGCTCTTTTTAAAAGGCATGTTCTTCAAGAAAATGAGAAGACAAGCCACAGGCTGGGAGAAAATTTTTGCAAAGGACACATCTCATATACAACTGTTATCCAAAATATATAAAGAACTCTAGAAGTCAACAATAACTATATGTTGGGTAATTGAACATAATAATAATAATAATAATAATAATAAAGAAGTCAACAATAAGAAAACAAACAACCCGGTTTAAAAATTGGGCAAAGATCTCAACAGACACTTCATCAAAGATACATATCAACAAAGTAAGCACATGAAAAGAAGTTCAGTATCATACATAATAGCAAATTAATGATGAAATATTACTACATATCTAGTAGAATGACCAAAATCCAAAACGCTGACACCAACTACTGAAAAGAATGTAGAAC
Organism: Mellivora capensis; assembly: GCA_004024625.1. Classification (NCBI taxonomy): domain Eukaryota; kingdom Metazoa; phylum Chordata; class Mammalia; order Carnivora; family Mustelidae; genus Mellivora; species Mellivora capensis. The sequence continues at coordinate 17,077 of PISX010023831.1, forward strand.
AACAGGAACTCTCATTCATTGCTGGTGTGAATGCAAAATGGTATGGCCACTTTGGAAAGATGAAATTAAGCATACTCTAACAGTGCAATCTAGCAATGCCACTCTTTGATTTACTCAAAGGAGCTGAAAACTTATGACCAAATATAAACTTGCATACAAATATGTATAGCAACTTCGTTTCTAATTGCCCAAACTTGAAAACAACCAAGATGTCCTTCAGTAGTTAGATGGATAAACTGTGGTACATCCAGACAATGGAATATTATTCAATTCTAAAAAGTTATGAGCTATCAAGACATGAAAAGACATAGAGGAAACTCAGATGCATATTACTTAAGTGAAAGAAGCCAACCTGAAAAGGCTACATGCTATATGATGATTCCAACATTCTGGAAGAGGAAAAACTATAGAGACAGTAAGAGGATTAGAGCTTGATGAGGATTGAGGGGGGGAGGTTGGGAGGTATGACTATGCGGAGCACAGAAGATTTTTAGCACAGTGAAACTATTCTGTACAATACGATAATGGTGAGTATAGATAAACTTGCCTAAATCCCTGCAAAATGCAACACCTGGAGTGAACTGTGATATAAACTACAGACTTGGGGCAGTAATGATGTGTCAATGAAGGTTCATCCAGTGCAACAAACATACTTCTCTGGTTTGGGGTGTTGATAGTATAAGAGGCTATGGGGGTGTGAGGGCAAGAGTATATGGGAACTCTTTGTACTTCTTTCTCATTTTTGCTGTGAACCTAAAACTTCTCTAAAATATAGTTTATTAGTTGGGAAAAAAAAGTATGGTCATGTTCTCTGCTCTTTTTATTGTCTTCTTTAAATGTAAACAAGTTCATTTCTTCAAATCAGCCTTGATTTTGTTTCTTATTATTAAGACAGAAGAGGAGTGGGGAGACCCCTCCCACATCAGGGTTGACCCATTTCAGTAGCTAAAAACAGACCTGTCCACAGATTCTCCTTCAGGCTTGGGATTTAGTCAACTTCATCAGCTTCTATAAGCTACAAGAATAGCAAGAAATAGTATAACATCAGGACTGATGATTTTGAGTACTCCTTTGGCATGCAGTTTTGATTTCGAGCCTATTCATTCAAGGAGCTAGAAAGCTCACAAAAAAGTACATACATGAATTGACTTCACCATGGCCAGAAAGGAGGCAAGATGGACAGATGAATTATTGACAGAAAAGGGCATTTGGGATAAAATGCTCCTCCAAATACCCTTTACAATAGAATAATTTTTTAATAAATGTAGTTACTTCTCAAAACCACCTCAACATATACTGTATTTTCTCTTACATTCTAATTAGTTGTAAAATAATTCAGTCATGATGGAAACATATGGGATAAAAGGGACTGGAGAGAAATTCAGAGGTTATTGTGACTTAGTTGAAATTTATGGTCAAATAGTTTTGATCGTCAAAAAGATAATTTATGATATCCCTGCTACTAGAATTTAGTAGCTGAGAATAACTTAACATTTCATTACCATTTTTATTGCCATTTTAGAAAACACATCATGAACACAAAACAGATAGTCAGCCTCATTTATTGAGTATCACAGCATAAATAGCCTAGCATTCTACAGTGTGGAGGGAATACAGAAGGAACTTCTGTTTGTATATCCAAAATCTTCTTTGCAGATGCTTATAATCTTATAATGATTTGAGACCCCAACAAAGTTGTGAGTATGATCACCTCCAAAAGGAAGTTGTCAATATTTAAAATGGCCAAAATAACTAATGACATATTGCTAAGGGAAAGAGCAAGCTATGGAATCATGCTTATAGAATCATATAAGTAACACGTACTAATAACACCATAATGTTAATAGTAACTATCTGTCATGGTTAAATTATGAGTGATGTTTGCTCTTTAGATACCTTTCATGTTTTCCAAGTTTTCAATACTGAGCATGTACTCTGCATGAATAAGGAAGACAGAGTACATGTTTAAAATTAAAGGGGGTGCCTGGGTGGCTCATTCAGTTAAACATCTGCCTTCAGCTCAGGTCATGATCTCAGGGTCCTGAGATTGAGCCCCACATCAAGCTCCCAGCTCAGTGGAGTCTGCTTGTCCTTCTAGCTCTGCTGTTCCCCTTACTTGTGCTCTGTCTGTGTCTCTCTCAAATAAGTAAATAAATAAAATCTTAAAAAAATAAAATAAATAATATTAAAGGGAAATAAGAGTTCTCATTGTTACAAATCAAAGATGAACACATATATAATCAATTTTAGTGATTTGATAAATAAAAAAAATACTTCTTAGTCAAAGAATAGTAGAAAAAATAGTAAAAAAGCATGTGGAGAGAGTTATAGCAGAGAGAAGAGAGAAAAAAGAAGAATTATCTTTCCTTCCCTCCCAGTAGCAAGGATATAGGTTTGACACAGGGTGATCTAATGCCCAGGTTTGACTCTCAGCTCTTGGTCTGCAAACTTAAGGGTCAATTGCAATTTCAGCCAGAAGGGGGCAGCAAGGAGCTGTTCATTTAAAAAAACAAAAAACAAACAAAAAACAAAAAAACACAAAACCAACAAAACAAACACCCAAAAACCAAATCCCAAAATGCTCCAGAGGCCTTTAGACTGGAAAAGGGAAGTAGTGGATCCAAACTGAAGGTGGTGAGGTGGAGTGATACAGGGTCACACAGGGAGTGCATGAATGGAGGCAAGGCTAAGCACAGTGGAAAGAGAAATGATGAGGAAAAACATTATCTAGCAATTGATAACTGAAAGCAGTAAGGGCAGCATAGGCCAAAGCTGAAATCTGTGGCAGGCTTAGGTACCAAGAGAGAAACATCTAAAAAAAGAGAAACATCTAAAAACATTGCTCTGTGGGGTGGAATCTAGAAGGATTCCTAGAAAAGATTTCTAGAAATCTTTGTTGTTTCAAGTGTCCGGAGCCAGTGGGGTCCCATCTAAACTGCTGATCAACAGAGCTGTAAATGAAACCTTCTGGGCACAAACACAAAATTCCTGTCTTCACTCCTCTCTGACCTGCATGCCCAGGGAACCATGTGATTTCTCTGCAAGAAGAGAACATAGAAGCTGCAGATAAATGTGATTGAATCTAAGGATTACAACCATGCCCAGTCATACCCAATCACATTCACGAATTAAAACTTCCCAACTATTGACTGTGGAACATATTTTTAATCTGGTTTAATTCTAACCCTTTTTCTAGTACTTAAAGCTTAGTTTGGGAACTAGCAATACAACAGGCTTGGATTAGATAAATTTAGAATATTAATCTTTTACTGGCACTCCTTGGAGAGGAATTAGCCTCTTTCCATTTCTTTTTTTTTTTTTTTAAGATTTTATTTATTTATTTGAGAGAGAGAGAGAGAGAGAGAGATCACAAGCAGGCAGAGAGGCAGAGATAGAGGGGGAAACAAACCCCCTGCTGAGCAGAAAGCCCGATGCAGGGCTTGATCCCAGGATCCTGAGATCATGACCTGAGCTGAAGGTAGAGGCTTAACCCACTGAGCCACCCAGGTGCCCCAGCCTCTTTCTATTTCTTTCCCCTTCTGCCTCCTGAATCTAGAGGTGGGGTTGTCTAGGTTAGGAGCATAGAGCTAGGGTTTTTTTGGTTTTGTTTTGTTTATTTATTTATTTATTTATTTTAGATTTTTATTTATTTATTTGACAGAGATCACAAGTAGACAGAGAGAGAGAGAGGAGGAAGCAGGCTCCCTGCTGAGCAGAGAGCCCGATGTGGGGCTTGATCCCAGGACCCTGAGATCATGACCTGAGCTGAAGGCAGAGGCTTAACCCCTGGGCCACCCAGGTGCCCCAGAGTTAGGGTTTTTAAAAAACAAAATTCAACTGAGTAAATTTTAAAGATTCTTTATTCAGTAGTTCATGAATCGGTCAGCATCCCATCTGGCAAATAGAAAGTATCTCTGAAGAACTGTACAAAAATTAAAGACTTTCATAAGCTGAAGAGGGCAGGACAAGGAAGTTACTAGCAAAAAGGGGATAGTTGCAGGTAAAGTTATCTTCTTTTGGGCAACAGCAGGAGTCTGTCAAACAGAATACCTCATTAGTGCTGAGCAGGTAATTCCAGACTGACTGGGCTAAGATTCGACTCATGGGAAAGACTGAAACAGTATTTAAGTTAGGTATTAAGTCTTGGTTTGGTGGCATCGCTTAGCATGAATGACTCTATTTGGGGCCTGTTGTCTCTTTTTTAACAGATTCAAATCAAAGGATTTCCAGTGGCAAAGCCTAGCCATACTGTCATCTAACCTCTTTGAGCTTCCGTTACCCCATTTTAAAAATAATCCAAATATCAAGGAGTTGTGAAGAACAAATGGTATCATCAACTTACACAAAGCACTTTGTAAGATGCCCAGAATAGTGTAGGTGCTCAGTAGTTTTTCATCCTTTGCTACGTTCCCTAATAAGCCTATAAAACCCAAAACACAGTGTCTTTTCATGGAGCTTATTAGAAGACTGACCATCACACATCCTTTTCACCCCTCTTTTCTTCGTAAGACATAGTTTAAGTATTTATAATCGCTATTGAGATTGGTGACAATTTCTGTTTCACAAATTGGCTTTTCTTACATCTTATACATCTGAAGTCCTCTCTAAATGGTTCTCACATATATTAATTATGCATAATTTCTCAACTGACATATGAAAATGCAAAATTTCAAATGATTTCAGAATAAATGGAGTGCCAACCATTGAATAAATAGCCTTCCCTCAACCAGTGATAACAATACATTGATTTGAAATCAGATCACGAACTTGCCTAAAGAAGGGAAGCCCTGAAGTGTCTCTGAGCAAGTGGGCAGGTGTTTCTGTATGCAGAAAGGCAAAATCCACCATGGGGCATTGGGCTGAATAGAAGACAGAGAAGGCACTCTGAAACTATATTTTCTTGCCTTTAAAAAAATTCACTGAATTTACCCCTTGAGGTCTTTTGGCTATATAAATTTGATGGTGCTGACAAGAATATCAAGCCAGTTTGCATAGATAGTATGAGTGGTAGGATAATGTGTGTATAGCACTTTGGAAACAAAAAGTGTTAACTCCCTATGGTATGTTCTTCAATCAGGAATAAAAATGCGCCTTTTAAAGGCTCAAATAAGTATTCCCCTGTGAAAACAAAGCCTCTGGGTCAATTTAATATTACTGACAAAACTATAATGGTAATATGAGTACTTGAAGGGACAATTTGGGCTGACTCAAATTTGTGTCCTTAAAGGCAATAAATAACTTTATCATTTTGACAGGTAAGATCACCTGAAGTGCTTTGAACAGAAATGGGACCCTGTCTTTCTGAATGAATGCTTTCATCTGAGGATTTCTCTTCATATATCCACAATACCACCTTCAATTCAAATGACATTTATTTTCTAAAAATATAAAAGAACTTCCACTTTCCTGTCTTTGCACTATGTTCAAGGAGATTTTCCTACATGAAGTAGCATTAGTGTTGAGACCATTAGTATCAATAAATTATCGCAACTGAGTAAGAAGCAAAAGTGGGGGAATGAACCTCAAATTTAACATCCAGGTCCATCAAAAACTACAATAGTGCATTCCCAGCTTCTTAACTCTGCTAAGAAATGGAAACATCTTTCCTCATCACTCCTTCTCTTTGGCTTTATTAAGGCAGGCCCAAGGAGCACCATGCCATAGATAACTTGGAGACACCAGCAACAATGTAATGAGTACAGAATAGAACCACTGACATTTCTGGCCTGCTTTATATCCTTCCAAAGTGGTTTCACATGAGTTATCACATCAAATGTTATTTTTCACTTTTGCGGTCAAGGAAACTGAGATATACAGAAGCTAAGTGTCTAGTTCTCAGCTACAATATCACATTTATTCATGTAAATTCATAGATAGAAGGATCCACTCAGTGGCCACAGACATCATCCAAAAGCTGTGTATGAATTGGAAATAAAAAACTTGGAAATTATGGAAACTGGACAGTATTTTCATTCCTCCAGGGTTTCAGAAGAACCTTTATATTTAAGAGCAAGACCAAAGATAGAATGACACTTAACTAGGCAACACTGTTTGTGAAACCTTTACCTAACTGTTTTTCTGGATTTTCTGGGCTAGGAGAGCTATCTCCATTTTTATAATCCTCTGAGTTCTTCTTCTCAGGCATGTTTGATGACAGCATAATTGATGATAGAGAAAATAAGAAATGAACTTTACATGGTATTTTTGTAAATATTTACATCACTTTGTTCCTACCAGAAATATCTCATGTCTTTTTCAAGAACCTCAAATTTGATATAGAAACAAGTGGCAAAAACAAGATAGGAGGATTTCAGGAGAACTCCAGGCACCTAGAAACTCAAGAACATTATCTCCCAGTGACCACAGTTGTGTCAAAATTAGTATTTTAAGTATTCATTTCCTCTCAGATATGTCAAATATCTAACACAATTTCTGTTGTGTGATATTAGCTACTTAAATCATAATCTCAAAAGCATTATGATGGCAAGAACTAAAAAGAGGCTTTGTAGAGTAACAACATGGTCAAACTTGCCATAGAGACAATTTGCTTATGAATCTACTTTGAAGGAGGCCTTTTTAGTCACAATCTATCAATCTAAATAAAAGCTCTGAAATGAGGACTGGCAGCATTCCATAAAATATTCAAATCGCACCCAGCATTTATTTAGAAGTGGTACCTCGAAGCTCCTGTAAAACATTCTCTCAGAAAATCTGTTAATGGTGTTTTTTGGTTTTGTTTTGTTTTGTTTTGTTTTGTATACAACACATAGTATCCTTACATGGAGTGTGGCAATAACTCTATTTCGGGTACCCACAAGTACAGAAATGCAAAGGGGTGAGGAGATGCAATCTGTAATGAATGAGTGATGGGGCAGACAACTAAGGGGAAGAAGTCATTTTAGAATTCTCAATGTGATGTACAACACAGTTGTTGGAAAAATCGCTGATAGAAAAGTATCTTTGCTTAGAGTTGATGTTCCACAACAATAAGCCCTGCCAGAGAAGGCTTTAGATTTTGCTCTTTTTTCCCACTGGAGGTAAAGGTGTCTGTGGAGCAGATTCCTCTTTCTTTGGTTACCCATTAAATATTGGTCTTACCAAGGTTTTTTCTTTTCTTTTTTTCTTGGATACCAATTCTTTTATCTCTGTATGTTTCTCCAGGCATATCCCTCCCGCTTGGACATCAACTATCAGCCACATAGTAAGGATATTCCCATTTTTATCTCCAGTAGAGACCTCACTGAGAACTTCTGTCTCAGTATCTATCAAAGGACATGGCAACCTGGATATATTCATAAGTACCTCAAAACTTCAGCTTAACAAGGAACTCACAAATTCTACTCCACTACGTCAACGTTTCTAGTATGCTCTCATTCCGTAAATGGTACCACCATCCATTCAGTTTTGTTAGAAATCTGAAGGTCATCTGGACCCTTCTCTCTGCCTAGAGTCATTAATCTCTACCACTAGCTAGTTGAGATTCTCATTATTTTTTTTTTCTGAGACTACTACAACAGCTTCTAATGGATTTCCTTACCTCTGACATTTTGCCCCTGAGGTGCCTTCTCACACAGTCAACAGCATGCTCCATTAAAAACAGAAACCACTACCAGCTTACTCCCCTGCTGTAAAATCTTCAGTAGCTCACCAGCTGTTAGATGATGTTTTAAGTCCCTCAAGTTTGACTATAAGCCTCCTGAAGCTCTGAAGTATGTCCATCTCACCATAGAAGACTTCATCTTCTGTTTAAGTTCTGTTTAATGGGAGATCTTTGAGATGCTTACACATACCACACTGTTTCTTGTCTCTCTGCTCAGAGTTTAGCTAAACTACTCTATGATATTGTCGCCTGATATCCATTTGTTTGGTCAAGTGGCCAGTGGAGAAGGGCGTACTAAAGCTCAAAGCCCTTCACACAAGTGCCCTAAACAGCCTACAGAGTCACAATTAAATGTATGTTATTAATAGGGCTTCCCTTGTGATAAACATCTTCCTCTACCTCCCAGGATCTTTCCCTTGTGTACCCCTTGGTTAAGATCCCTGTGGAGCTTACCAAAACCCCACTTGTTTTGGTTTAAATTGATCAATCTGTTTTAGCATAGGAACCCAAAACACCTCATCCATGGATCCTCATAAATACATGTGCCCCAAGGTTTGCTGCTCTCTCTGCCTGCACCCTGCCTTGACGTCCCTGTAGTGGCTGTGTACTTCCTCCTGCACCTAAGAGTAATTATCTTCTCTATTTCAATTCTCCTGTAGTCTGTTGTTGAACAGTGGCTCACCATCTGATATCCCAGTCTCCATTTAACAACTGTTAACAAGATTACTCTTCTCTCAGTTAATCTGGTTTTTGTTTGTTTGTTTGTTTGTTTTTGCCAGAAAGTTCTTTGTTCTCTTTGCTTTTACATTCTTTATCTTCAGTAATGTTGCCTGAAAACAGATTATGGGATAGAGAGTTGTGAGAAAAGACATTTACTGGGAAGTGTCCCTGCAGGGAGGTTGAAACAGTGGAGATGGGCAGAGAGGAATAGAGATGCACAACAAAAGGCTCAGATGATCCCAGGGGGAGCTCAGCAGCTAGAATGGACCATCAAAATTTTCCTGTCTTGAGGCTAGAGAGCTGGGCTTTTAATTACCCTCCTTCCCCATTAACAAGTCATTGGATACCAATGTCTCCACAAGGGGGCCTAACCTTGACCAAGGCAGACAATTCCTTCTAAGGCTTTTAACATCTAAGGGAAAGAGTGCCTAAGTCCTAAAGGCAAATCTACATGGTTCACTACACCTGACCACTTACAATCTATCCTTTAAGGCTCTCAGCGATTGTCTCCTTCAAAAAGTCCAGAAAGTTTTGCAGATCCTCCCCAGAACCTAGATAAGGCAAATGTTCTGAGCAATCCTATAAACCTTCCTATCTCCACCATTGTTACTCTGCAGATTTCTCTTCTCCCTTGCGAAAATGTAAGATTTGTGATCCAAGACTTTGCTTACTCATCTCAGTATCTCACAGTCTGCAACACAGAGCCTAACACATAACAGGAGCTCCAAACATGGTTGAATAAATGAACGAGTATATGCTTGACCCCACTCTATAAATTCTTTGATTGTTTAATGAAATTGTAGTTTTGAGACACAAGTTGGTTATCCAGTGCGTTGTGAGATGCATTAAAATGGAATGTTAAGAAAAGCACTAAAATATGCTAATTTTTACTTAAAAAAAAAACAAAGCAAAACACATGCAAGGTGATCCCTATAGTAACATGACTGTCAGTAATTTGCATTTCAGTATGTTCATTTGAGGGGGAGAAAAAGGGTGAGTTTGCATATATCTATAGAAGTGGGGTTCACATAACACCAAATCTTAGCCCATCTATCATACAGTCTATAAGGAACAACTTCTAATAGTTGTGGTGATTGCAAATCTTTCATGAAACTTTAGTTTTTTATAAAATTCTTGTGACTATGGCAGTGAACTGTGCACATGAACATCAGCTTTCTCTCCTACCACAGTGAAGAATCCAGAAATTTCAAGAATGCTGTAAAAGCACTTTGATTCTAGCCAATAATTTCAACATTCTGTTGTTTCAAGGCCTTCATGGAAACACAGAAGTTTTCATTCCTTTTCCTTGCCACCACCAGATAGAAATATTATCAAGGAAGAAAACCAGGTTAAGACGTTACCCTAAGGATAAGAGGAAGAAGCTATTCTAGGGCTCCATAATCTCATCCTTCTCCATTTTCCCAAAGAAACACAGAAACAGAGGGAGAAAGGATAAAACAAAGTTGTGTTCTTTAATCCAAAACAAATACTGGAAGCTATGCTTCTTATAGGAAATGTAGCCTGTAGGGAAAACAAGTTTTGAAGAAAAGAGTGCTTTGTTTGAAATGTATTGTAAACTCTCTCCTTGTCTGGGCCTCCAGCTGCTTCTGGGTCATTTGGCTAATGGCAGATACCTCATCTCCCGCTAAGTGGGCAATGACAATCCTAGTTAGTTTTTCTTCAACTGACTAACCATGTTTAGACCAAAGAAGAGACAGAATGATCTAATTATTAATGTTTAAAGACATTATTAAGTACTTGACTTTTCTAAGAAAACAAATGGAATTGAGAGTTCTTCAGTGGGGCTAATGAAATCAGGGTTTTGTTTCTGCCTTTGTGGCTAACTTACTTTGGTATACAAACACACTTTCATCTCTGAGCTTCAGGTAGAGGGGCTGGACTACTTGATGCTTAACACACCTTTTAGGTACTATGACTCAAGAGGGGCTGTGTGAAGGGCTGGGACTCTGAAGCTAAACTGCCTGAGCTCAAATCCAAAGGTACCCCTTAAGCTGTGTGAACTCAGGCAAGTGATCCCACTTGTGGGACTAGTCTTTACATTGCAAAATATGCTAGTACCTATCTTACTGATGTACTGTGTTGAATATGTTAATATATATAAAGAATTCTGAACAGTCTTTAGCTTATTATTACTGCTATGTAATATTTTACTTATTAATTTATAATCTATAAAAACATAACAATACCTTGGATTTGTTTCCACTGTAGATCAAATCAGGTTTTGTGTTTTTTTTTTTCACTATAATATAAAAAGTCAACAAATGGTATCCCTGCTCCTGTGTACACAAATTGTGAGAGAAAAGTCACCAAATGTGGATTCTACCTACATTATCTAAGGAGTCTGTTTGGAATCTCCAAAATTATGTTAATCTATGGATTCTACACTCTCCCTCCTCAGACACACTCTAGGTTCTTCTTTCCGGTTAATAACTTAAGAAATTGCCTTCCCTGCTTGCCTTTTCTTTTCTCTTTTTTTTCTTTTTTTTTTAAGATTTTATTTATTTTTTTGACAGAGAGAGATCACAAGTAGGCAGAGAGGCAGGCAGAGAGAGAGGAAGGGAGGCAGGCTCCGATCCCAGGACCCTGAGATCATGACCTGAGCTGAAGGCAGAGGCTTTAACCCACTGAGCCACCCAGGCACCCCAACTGCTTGCCTTTTCTAAAAATTGACCATTTCTACTTGAATCATTCCAAATATGTTAATCAATTTCATAGGCTGCTCAATTACTTGTAAAATATCAACATAAATATTTTAAAATCTTTTTTTAATCTTGTTCCCCCAAAAGATGGGTAATAGTGAAAAATTACCAGAATATGTCTTGCGTTCCCAGATTATAGGCTTTAACTATAACAGACCCAGTATAAGATAAATCTTATTACTGGAAGAATTGCACAACTTACAGTAGCCAATTGTTAGCAGGGCTTCCAGAAAGCAATGTGTTCCCTTCTGAAATTACGTACTTATTGCTCATGTTGTTTTATTTGTTCTAAAGGTTAAAGATTTTGCTGCCCTTAAAATGTTATATGTCATTCTTTGAAAATCATATTTGAAAAATGATGAATTCAGGGTTTCATTTCCATATAACTTACTAGTGGAAAAAGTCATTCTTTACATTCTGTTCTCTCAGTGAAAAGAGATCATTTAGAAACAATAGCATCTACTTTTCTAAACAAGGGAGTTTTTTTCCAACCTGGGGCATATATTTGAGAATAAGCCAAAATTTCATGGTTTTGTTGTTGTTGTTGTTGCTGTTGTTTTTTTGTTTGTTTGTTTGTTTGTTTGTTTGTTTTTGAGCCAAGAACTATTTGAAGTATGGTCTAAAACCAAAGGCAGGAGAAAGGAGTAAAAGAGTTTTTACAATTGACTTTAACTAGGAAGAAAATAATAAAAATGCTTACACTATGGTCTTTTGAAAGTTATTTCAAATCTACCAAAACAACAAATATTTTTCAGGTGACATGTAAGAACCTGTTGATTTCAGGATTTATCCAAATAGTCTTCTGGGCTCAAACAAATAGGTAAACTCATTTCAACTCATTCTTCTTGTGAGCATTTCTGAAAACATACCTTCAGAAATAATGACATATTTTAGCAAGCACCATCCTTCCCT
>PISX010023832.1:0-29026 GCA_004024625.1 Mellivora capensis
TTTTGTTGTTGAAACTGGACATTTGAATATTATGTCATGACCCGAAAGTCAGCACCTCCCCTCCCCAAGATTTCCTGTTTTTGTTATTGCATTTTTTTTTACCTGACTGTTAATTTCTGTAATTGTCCAATTGTTTAATGACTTTCCAAATTATTTTTTAAGATTTCATTTATTTATTTGAGAGAGAGTGAGTGAGAGAGAGAACATGAGCAGGGGCAGAGGGAGAGGGAGAAGCAGAATCCCTGCTGAGCAGGGAGCCTTATGCAGGGCTTGATCCCAGGACCCTGGGATCATGACCTGAGCCAAAGGCAGATGCTTAACAGACTGAGCCTCCCAGGCATCCCCAAATTATTTATGCAAAGCTTACTCCTGGTTGTATGTGTGGTCACTGAGGTCTCTGTTCCATTTGCTTATGTTCAGTTAATGTTTGATAGAGATTTTGTTGAATGTTAAGACAAAAGTAAACAAAACAAAACCAGAAAGAAAGAAAGAAAGAAAGAGAGAAAGAGAAAAACACAAAAGCAAACACTTTTCCTAATCTTCACAGGTTGACTTTCTGCTGGAGCACTCCAACACTTAGGCTTGCACTGAGCCTAGGGATTGGCACAGAGTAAAAGCTGAGAGTCTTCTCAGGTATCTTCTGAGCATGAAGCTTGCTTGAGCATGTGCATGGCTTTCTAAATTCCCCTGCATATATAGGTCCTAATATATGACTTTTTGAATGTCCTAATTTCCCTAAAGAACTTGCCCCAGCTTTTCCTCCTGGATCTATTGGTGACCTGTATCTGGACAATAATCTTTTGGCTCAGGATTCTGCTGGTTGTTAGTTCACCCAGCAACATTCTCAAACATCCCACTGCTTTTCTGAGGTCTGAGGTAGGCAAAACTAAGACAAGCATTTTTGGTAACCTCCAGACAGGTTACAGTGGACATACACAATAATGCATGAACAAAATGTGTGTTAGAACAGATATAAACAATAATGTGCGAACATGGGGAACCCAGACTGCCATCTCTTCAAGACCATCTTCATACTGGGGAGTGAGTGGAGCCAGAGCAAGCAAAATGCCACATAATTTTCCTACCATTGTCAAGTTGCCTTTTTTTGATTCATCATTTATTTGATTGCTATAAACCTTTGGCTATTTTCTAGAGTTCTGACAACTTGGTTCTGAAAATTTCAGTGTGTGTGTGTGTGTGTGTGTGTGTTATGTATTTCTTTGGGGGAATAAGAGCTTACAGCTACCCACTCCACCATTTTGCTGGCATCACTCCCAAGCTATACTTCTGATAGTGACCTTGTTTTTACTTCTACTGTGGCCTGGGCAACTGGGTTACACACACAAAATCTTCTCTGACCAAATTCTTGAGCTGGTATATGACTCCTGACTTTTGTAGAGTAAGCTGAATAGATCATGGAAACAGACCAGAATCACACATACACAAACATCATTCTCCATAGGTCATACTTTTTATCTGTGCACTATTGTAAATACTGTGTAAATAGCATCTACATTGTAATAAAAGGGTTGCTAAAGTTAGTCTTCATTTATAATTAATAGTAAAAGGGCATTTTTATAAGATGTTGGATTGAATGTTCAACAGTTCTAGTTTGTCTCCATGACAAGTGCTGGCAAATGGGTTTAATCTTTTATAATGGTGGCAGCCAAATGCAATGTGTGAAGGGTTACCAAGCCATGCCCAGGCTCAGGGGACAAGAGTTCCATAATCAATCAGTATTGTTTTAAGGGGCACAGGAGGGAGGAGTGATAATGTGTATATATTTCTGTGTAACTAACTCCTAACTTAATGGCTTAAAACAACAACAATCATTTGACTTCCAGGGAAGATGGCAGAGTAGGAAGACCCTAAGCTCACCTAACCCTGCAGATACAACTAGGTAACACCTCCATCAGTGTAAATAACCCAGAAAACAACCCAAAGACTGGTAGAACAAACTCTCCACAGCTAAATTTAGAGAAAAGACCATATGGAAGAGGGTAGGAAGGGTGGAGATGGGTTGGAAACTAAATGGAACTGCGAGACTATCCGCAGGAGGGAGGGACAGAATGAGCAAAGTGAGGGGAGAGAAACAGACTCTAACACCAGGGAACATGCAAAGGGAACACAAATCCACATACATTTGGCTTTGAAACCAAAGGGGCTGGATTTCATGAGTTCTTACAATCAGTGGGGCTTAAAACCTAGGACTTTAAAAATCAGCAGGCTTGTGGGAGAGCTAGGAGGGCAAGAGGAAACTGAGTCCCCGCCTTTAAAGAGACAGCATTAACAAATAGCCCCACAGAGATAATTACAGCATAGAAGCAGCAGTTTGAAAACTGCTTGGGATATGCAGGAGGGGGATTTGTTTACTCATCTAATAGCATGTGCTGGAAGGGCAGGAGGTCATTGGGAGAATTCTCCAGGAAAAAGGGAGCTGGTGGATGCCATTTTCCTCCCCTACCTCCCAGAATAAACACACGGATATCTGCTGGAACCGGCACTGTGCCTACAGTGTGCCCACCTCCACATGCTCCAGCAGACAGGCCTCCTCCAGCCAGACCTCAGCTCTAGGTCCACTCCCACAGCAGACCCACCCAAACCTAACACCATGTGACATGCTCCCATGTTCTGCAAATCTGCCCCCTCCAACCTGATATGGCTCAATCCCCAATACCTGCAGGTTCCTCCCACCAGCAAGGACCTTGTTGGCACTGTGTGCCCTGCTCCTATGTTCCCCTGCAGTTCAGTACTATTGCATCTCTAACAAAGATCTGTTCTGTCTCAGCTTAAGTCCAGGGTGGCCCCAGACTTGTCCTACCAACATAGGGACAAAACCCTGCCCATAAAAGGCAAAGACAACTATTACAGATGACTACACTGAAGACAAAAGCAGCATAGCCACAAAAGCAGGGCTCTCACAACACGCCTAGGAGAAACCCTGAAGTGCCAGGTTCTGGTGAACAGGGGACATTACACTGCAGGATACTGTAGGAACCTCTTCTTCCTAAAGCCACTATTTTCCAAGAGAGGAGAGATAGCTGACTTTTCCAACACAGAAACAGACAGAAAGACAAAATGAGGAGACAGAGGAATATGTCCCAGATGAAAGACCAGGACAAAAATCACGGCAGGAGACCCAAATGAAACAGAGATAAGTAATATGCCTGATAGAGAATTTAAAGTAATGATCATAAAGATACTCAAAAGAGTGGAGGACATCAGTGGGACCCTCAACAAAGAGAGATAAAACAACAACAACAAAAAAAAACCAATCAGAGATGAATAATTCAGTAATTGAAATTAAAAATACACTAGAAGGAATAAATAGTAGACTAGAGGAAGCAGAAGAATGGATCAATGACCTAGAGGACAGAGTAAAAGAAAGCAATGAAGTGGGGCGCCATTGAGCCCTGCATCGGGCTCTCTGCTCAGCAGGGAGCCTGCTTCCCCCTCTCTCTTGGTCTCTCTGCCTACTTGTGACCCCTCTCTTTTTCTCTGTCAAATAAATAAATAAAATCTTTAAAAAAAAAAAGAAAGCAATCAAGCTGAACAAGAGAGAAAGAGAGAAAAAAATAATAATAAATGAAGATAGATTAAGTGACACCATCAAGTATAATAACATCCACATTATAGGGATCCCAGAAGGAAGACAGAAAGGGGGCCAGAAAATGTATTTGAAGAAATAATAGCTGAACATTTCTGAATCTGGGGAAGGAAATCAGAAATCTAGATCCCGGAGGCACAGAGAGCGCTCCCCCCCCCCACCCCCGCCCAATCAACCCAAGTAGGTCCACACCAAGACACACAGTAATTAAAATGGCAAAAACTAGTGGTAAAGAGAGACTTTAAAAGCAGCAAGAGAAAAGAAAACAATTACATAAAAGAGAACCCCCAGGGAGCTATCAGCTGATTTTTCAGCATAAACTTTGCTGACTAGAAGGGAGTGGCTGAACGGGAAAAATCTGTATCCAAGAATGTTTTATCCAGTAAGGCTATCATTCAGAATAGGAGAGAGAAAGAGTTTCCCAGACAAACAAAAGTTAAAAGAATTCATGATCACTAAACCAGGCCTACAAAAATGTGAAAGGGGACTCTGAATGGAAAGGAAAGTACACAAGTAGGAGTAAGAAAAATAGGAAACACAAAAGCAGTAAAAATAAGTGTGTCTACAACAATCAGTCAAGGGATTCACAAAATAAAAGGATGTAGAATATGACACCATTTACCTAAAACACGAGGGGGAGAGGAATAAAGAATAGGTTCAAACTTAAGTGACCATCAACTTAACATAGACTGTTTTATGTATAAAATATTATATACAAATCTAATGGTAACCACAAATCAAAAACCAGTGGTAGATATGCAAACAATAAAGAGAAAGGAATCCAAATAACAAAACAAATGAACAAAGAAAAAAAAGACAAATTAAAAAAGAAAAAACAACATACTCTTAACTTAGAGAACAAACTGATGGTTACCAGAGGGCAGGTGGGTGGGGGAATGGCTGAAATAGGTGATGGGGATTAAAGGGGACACTTATGATGAGTGCTGAGTAATGTAGAGAATTGTTGAATCACTACATTGTACACCTGAAACTAATATAACACCATATGCTAACTATACTGGAATAAAAATGGAAAAAACAAACAACAATGAACATTTACTATTTCTCATCATTTCTATGGGTCAGAAATTTGGGAGTAGTTTCCTTGGGTGGTTTTGGTTCAAGATCTCTTATGAGGTTGCAGTCAGGATGTCAGCTGGGATGGAAATCATCTGAAGGCTTGCCAGGCTGAAGGATCCACTTCCAGGAAAGCTCACTCATGTAGGCAAGTTGATACAAGCTATTGGCACCAGGTTCAGCTCTTCTCTTCCTGGGCCTCTCTAAAGGGCCACTTAAGTGTCCTTAAAACATGGTGGTTGACTTTCACCAAAGAAAGCAAGCCAAGAGAGATCTGGGTAGAAGCTATTGTTTTTATGAGCTAAAGTCAGAGTCACATAGTGTCATTGCTGCTACATTGTATTCCTCTGAAACAAGTTACTAAATCTGGCCCATGCTCAAGAGGAGAGGAATTAGATCTTATCTTTTGAAGCAAGGCATCTCAAAGAATTCGTGGACATATTTTAAAACCTCCACACAGCACTATGACAGGTTTCACTGACCTACCTGAACACCCCTGAACCATGACACAATCTGAGCAACATAAAATACTGACTTATTTTATGAAAAATATTAATGCAAAGTCAAAGGTAGAGAATACATACATATTGTGTGTGTGTGTGTGTGTGTGTGTGTGTGTGTGTGGCGGTGGAGGGGTGTATGTGTGATAGAAGAGGAAAAGAATGAGAGCTTCCTCTTTTCTTGGGAATTACTCAAAAATAGCACAAGGGAATGCCAACAACATTAACAGCTCACATCTCAAGGAGTGATCTATCTAGAATCCATCTCTTAGGATCTTGGCAGAGAGAAGGGGGCATGAAAGGGGTCTGATTTTGCCCCCCTCCCCAATCTTTTCCTCAGAAGTTTCTGCCACAAAATCAGGATTTCAAGCCCTAGGGCAGACTCTAAGTTAAAAGCAGGCCAATCTAGCAGAGCATCCCAGTTAGGTCCAGTCAGTGCAAACAGTTCCCTTGCTTCGCAGAAACTGCCCAACAGGTCAAGGCCACTGGCAAATAGAATTACATTGTGAGAGGAACATACAAATATGGACACCGGCATTCAGTACTCCTCACTTGGGTGCAGCAGAAAAACTAACACTCAAGCACAAAATGGAGATCTTGTTTTCTAGACATTGGGTCCTGAGTGTTAGATGGTCTGTAACCTCTTAGTTTTGAAGTATGTTTCCTTTGACTTTAAGCAACAAATTCCTCTCAGCAAGAGAGCACTGTGTGCTTTCCAAGGTTGGAAATGGTAGGTTTTCAGAGCAGAGTGAAAATATTGTGTTCACAGCCCTGTGCCTGCTTAAGGCAGGGGGATTGTTTACTTGGGCTGGAGCACAGCTTTGTGGAGGCAGAGTCGTGGTCCCATCACCAGGGCTGCCTAGCAACAGGTCCATGCCATGCCACAAAATTTCAAATTGTCCTGGGTCACAAGTACCCAGTTTGGGGGATTTCCACATGAGAGTCCTGCCCTCACTTTGTCATATTGCTCCTAAAATCTGAGTCACTTTGTAAGACATAAGAGTAATTATTCAGTGTCCTCCCACCCCCACCCCAAGATTCTCTTCTTGGAAGAGTTAAAAAGAATATTTGATATTTGAGTACATTTCTTTAGATACTACAGAGATTTGGTCACTTTAGATTACTGAAAATATTTAACTTTAGTTAATAAACAAGTCAGTTTAATATTTAGCAGAGTAGCTGAATGTGTACTATGATCATACTAGCCACCAAAAAAATGCATTTTAAAGATACAGTTTGTCATTAGAAATGTTATTACCAGGGAAAGAAATCCAATGTGGGCATAAAAGCTTATCCCACAGCAGATTGCAGGGATTGCATATGGTTTAAAAAGAGACCAATTTCTAATTCATTCATTTATTAAATAAGCATTTCTGGAATGATTGTTAGACTAGACTAAGTAGCTAGGAAAGTTAAAACATTTGCCACCTGCCTTCCTAGAGCTCACAGCATGGCAAGAAGGAGATAATCAGGTAACCTCAAGTGTTGAGGGGAATTTAATGAGTGAGAATTATAATGTGTAGAGGGAGAAGTTAAAGAAAGGGAGGAAGGTTTGGAGTTTAGAATGTGCTTGAGGAGGCAGGGGGCAAGGTGCTCTCTATGCTGGAGAGTGAATGGGACGTATGCAGGTCACCCCCCAGGTTGTCCTGAAAACAGAGCCAACAGCAATGTCTCCTTTTCCCCTACTGATAGAAACTGGGCATAGGATGGTATTTTTGTTGTGTAAAATTGGGAACCTGTGTATCTTTGTGGTAAGCCACTGTTGACATTGGTCCTGTTTTGCATTATTTATGATTTTAAAAAGCAATATTGATTTTTTTTACAAAGGGACTATTTTTCCTCAGAGGGTTTGTTGATTAATGTCTGTTGCAGTTCAAGTCTTGATGTAACCACTATGGACTTGGACAATGGACTTGGACTAATCCTTCTATCAAATGTTTTTATTAGCTACTGTGCATTACATATTCAGGAACTCAATGTTAAGTGGATTTATGTTCAGATCAGGTTGAAGGCTTGTGTTTAGGAATTAGTGTTTTTTATCTATTTCAGTCTTTAGACATTCTTTGTGGATAAATTCAAGGTTAGCAGGTTAATATCAATTTATGCCAGCTCGAGTTTTTAACCCGAATATATACAAGGTAGACTATTGATCTTAAACTATGGTCTCCCTTGCCTCTTAGGGGCATAAAACTAAATCTTTCCATCTTTTTATAGTAACTTTGACCAAACAATGTACAGGAGATGTTGGATGTATTTTTTTGTGGGGAGGGGGCAATGATAATGGCATATTCATTCCTGCTAATTACAGAACCATGGCTATCATTAACTAGTAAGCCATGTTTGCTGAGTGGTGCTAACATTTTGGATGAAGCCCAATTTAGGTTTATCTGGAATGTTTGAAATATTTAGTTCAAGAATCATTTCAGATCATAGTTACTCATTTCCTGTTAGGATTAGCTAGCTAAAAGGCACCTGGGTGGCTCAGTCAGTTAAGCATCTGCCTTTAGCTCGGGTCATGATCCCAAATTTCCAGGACTGAGCCCTGCGTCGGGCTCTCTGCTCAGTGGGGAATCTGTTTTTTCCTCCAACACCACTGTTGCTCTCTCTCTCTATCAAATAAATAAATAAAATCTTAATTAGCTAGCTAATATCCAGCTACGATGGGTCAGGTAGCAGAACAGAGAGGAAAAAATAGGTAAAATAGATATTATGTTAAAAATGACACATTTGGATCATTGATAAACTTTTTTAAAATTTAAATTCAATTAATTAACATATGATGGTATTATTGGTTTCAGAGGTAGGTCAGTGATTCATCAGTCTTATATAATACCTAGTGCTACTTACATCAATGTCCTCTTTACATTGATAATGACGATAAATAAGAATCTTGAGATTGGCAAGGAAAATGAAGGAGTTAAACCAGATAGTTCTGAGATAGGTATAGAGATAGATGTGATTTAATATTTCAAGTACAGAAAAATAAACATAGATGTTTCTTACCTACTTGACTTAGCTCTTGTTCTTGTCTTTGTGTAAGGCTCAAATTTCATAGTACAAAATGTGTTCTTGAGATTTGGGGTTTTCTCCAAAATGGATTTGTTTTTGAATGCAATCCCAAGAACATCAACAAATAAAGTTTAATTATTCATTGCTCTTTTTGTTCCCCCTTTTGCTTAGTCTTTAAAATACTTCCCAATTGTGAAACCAGTTTTCATCCAAAATGGCATATATCATATTCTTCCTTCACTGCATACCTGAGACATTATATTTTTCTTCTAAAGATATTTCACTTTATTCTCTTCAATGTATATATGTACTGAGGGTTAGTAAATTGTTTTCATTAATTTTCTAGAAAGGGAATATTGCAGGACCTCTGAAACTTGGATTTCTTTGGAGTGGGCAGACCTGAGTTTACATTATGTCTTACCTCATAATTCTTGATTCCATACTTCCTAGTAGTGTATCATTGGGCAAGTCACTCAACCTCTTAAAGCCTTTGTCACCAAGCTCTAAAATGAGAACAGTGATGACACCCACCGTATAAAACTGTTTTTAAGGACTAGATTCAAGTTGAGTGTTTAGTACAGTTCCAAACACTACAGGAAAGGTTAACTATAACTGCAGTTATCATCCCAAATATTTGTCATTGGCTGAACTGCGTCCATCCACCCCCAGATCCATATGCTGAAGTTCTAGCCCCCAGTACCTGAGAATGAGTGTATTTCTAGATAGGGTCTTCCAAGAGGTAAAAGGTAAAAGGATGCCACATGGGTGGTCCCTAGTCCTGTATGACTGGTGTCCTTACAAGAGGAGGAGATTAGGTTATAAACACACAATGGAAAGACCACGTGAAGATGTAGGGAGGAGGTAGCCATTTGCAAGATAAAAAGAGAAACTTCAGTGAAAACCAACCCTGCTGACACCTGGATCTTGGACTTTTAGCCTCCAGAATTGTGAAAGTTTAATTTTCTTTTTGAAAAAGATTTTATTTATTTGAGAGAGAGCCCAAAGGGAGAGGGAGAAGCAGACTTCCCACTGAGCAGGGAGCCCGATGTGGGGCTCGATTCCAGTATCCTCAGATCACGACCTGAGCTGAAGGCAGATGCTTTACTGACTGAGCCACCCAGGGGCCCCGTGAAAATTTAAGTTCTGTTATTTACACCATCTAACCCGTGGTGATTGCTACAGCAGTTCTAGCAAACTAAGTAAGTACTACTGACAAGAATATATTCCTAAATGACAAGTGTAAGATTTGGTCTGTTTCTATCATTTTCTTGCACAGAAAATCCTCCAATACTCTACTTTCTGGCCCTGGGTTGCTGTCTGTGGGATTTGGCTAGCCAGAGTTATGCCTCAGATGGAATACAGATACAAAGATCACGTGACTGTTGTAACCAAGATGCCCCAGAGCACAGTATCAACAGCTTAATGATTTGGCATCTGTTATGTCAATACTGGTTAGAGCAATAGGTTGGGGGTGGGGGGTGAGAGAGGCAGAGGTGAATCAGAGAGTGAGTTTCATATTTAAACATCACTCCATGAGGATGGTTTGTATTTTTCTCCAAGCAGAGCGAAAGATATTGTTTGCTCATTTAGTGTTATTACGGGAACGAAATCATTAAACACTATAGATTTTGTTTTCCTTAAACCAGATGGAATCATGGTTTCATGGAAACTGGGGATAATAATGCCCACAAGGATGGCTGATTGCTCTTGGCAGACACGCCTCTGAACTCCAGGTGACTCTTTCTTCTGTTCATAGCAATTTGGACTTCCTTCCATTCCTTCTTCCAAATCTATCCTTGCTAACTGCTCATCTGTCCTTCACTCTGCTTGTTTTCCTCTGGTGGACCAGTGTAGGCCAGATGCGGGCACAGGGAAGCCACTGGCAACAAGAGAAGCATCTTGCCCTTTCCTGAAACCAAGGCTCAATCCCTCCAGAGAAGGAAGTGAGGATTTCCTGGCCCCACAGCCCTCAGGAATGTCTGCAGCTATCCTGAAGCCCTGAGTGCTCCCTCATGGATGAAAAGCTGCTAGTCTTTGTCATTGAAAGGGGGGAAAAAAAAGAAAAGAAAAGACAGAAACAAAACTAAGTCATAAAAATGAACTGCAGGGAACATACAGGAGGGTGGCTCTCCGTCAACAAGACCGAGTTATGTCCTTGTAAATCACGGTGGCAGGGAATAACATCTCTGAGTCTCTGCAGGCCTTTCTGGAGGGTCGTGCGGGTGCCGGGTGCTTGTCAGATTAAGTGGCTCCTTCAAGTTTGCATCCTAGGAACCTTGCTCATTGCACCCTGGCCCGCTGCTACTTCTCACCGCTGGCGACATCCAGCTACTAGCAGCTGGCAAAGGAGGATCGTGGTTTGCAGGGGCCCCAGCATCACAGAGGGGCATTTAGAGCAAAGAAACAACAGCTTAGGAGCTGTCGCCGTCATTCAGCTTAAACCTTGTGACCACCCTGAGAGGCAGAGCAGATGTTGTCCTCCTCTTCCTTAGGTCCGTGACCCACTGAGGTCTTGGGAGTAGAACTGGGACGGGGCTCTAAGGCTTAGTAGTGTTGTGATGCTCTGTCTGCCCTCAGGTCATAGCTGGGAGGCCAGCAGCCCTGCCTGCCTGGGTCCAGACTGGATTCTCACTTGATCCAAGGCT
This sequence comes from Mellivora capensis, assembly GCA_004024625.1. Taxonomy (NCBI): domain Eukaryota; kingdom Metazoa; phylum Chordata; class Mammalia; order Carnivora; family Mustelidae; genus Mellivora; species Mellivora capensis. The sequence continues at coordinate 10,839 of PISX010023832.1, forward strand.
GGCCTGATCCCCACTTGGTCAAGAGCAGTATGGAAAGATGCCACACTCTCACCCACCCTGCCTACACCATCAGCCTCAGTGAGGCTGGCCACATTGTTCCTTGTATCTCACAACAATTTCATTTACTGAGAACTTTTCATTATTGTAGGTTATCTGTGGGGCTGCCTGGAACGTTCCTTGCCCTGTGTTTTCCAGAGAACAGATTATCAGGAAGCCCTTGATCTCTGCCAACAAGAGAGATCTCTGGATCTCTCCAGCACAGCGACTGTTTTGACCTGCGTTTCCTGCTATATGGTGCATCCACAAAAGGAGGTGCTGGAGGTACAAGTCCCAAGTCCAGAGTTTTCCCAGCTGGGAACGCCCAAGTCTGGAAATTGTGCCTGGTGTTCTAGCAGCTACGGTTTTGCCTGCCTTGCTCTGTAGAAAGAGCAAGGCCTGATGGAAGCTGCAAAGTCGAACCATAAACCTTGACCTCGGGCCTGTGAGGTGATTACACATTGGGTTTACACCCTGTGCCCGAACCTATTCCATCCTGGCCTGCCCGCCTGCAGCTTATACAATAAGGCATCTCTGAGCATGGGGGGTTGGCCTAAGCAGCAGTGCTGGGGAAAGAAAACCAAGTGTTTTGTCCTGCCTCCCCATCAGTGTGCCAGCGGACTTGAGCAACTGTGAGAGAGGCCAAGTTCAGATGGCAGGCGATCCATGGGGCTTGGAATTCCCCAGGAGGTTCCCATGGAGATTCCCCTGAGAGAGCTGCTCCCACAAGCCGTAGGCTTGGAAGGAGATAGAAGAGCTTGTGTTAAGAAGGAAGGAGGGTTCAGAGTGTCCGGGTTGGGACTGGGGTGGGTGACCCCAGTGCCTGCTGTCTTGGGGATGGGCCTTGGTAAGAAAAGCAACTTCTTAAAAAGTCTGCTGAGAGGAGCATTTCAGGTACTCTCTCCAGACATGAGGTAAACCCCCTTGGAAGGATTTGGCAATCCTAAGAGGGTAAAGGACTTAGAAGGGTAACTTCCCAGGACCATTCCCAGGCACTCTGGTCACTCTCCTGGGACACTTGCCTGGGCCAGGGGTGGCAGAGAAGTCTGAAGAGAGAGGTCCAAAGATACACGGTTCACGGGTCCTCCCTCAGGCCCTGAGGTAGCCTCGCTGTTAGCAGCTATTTGCTGCCTCGCTGCAAGGCCCAGCCACATAACCCACAGACCCTACAGACATGTCACACTGATCTACCCGGGCCTGGAGTGGGAACAAAGGCTGAGTGGGCTTCTCAGTGGGACTCACTGCTGTGCGAATTGGAGTGCTTGGATAAGAAACAATATTGTCAGTCTGCTTGCCCAGACACCCTTTGTGCCTCTTTGTTTGTGCCTTCAATTTCCTAAGTAGAGTTCTTGAAACCAGCTGTGTGTCAGGTTAGACGCCAGGCCCTTGGGGTGCACAGGTGAGCAGGCCAGAATCACTGCTGAGCCCACAGTATGGAGAATAAGCAAGTTTGAGTAATTATAGAGTGGTCCATGCATTTCCACAGGAGCCTGGTCTCTATGCTGAAGGATCCACTAGAGAGGAAGAGCTCCTAATTCAGTCATGCAAGATCAGGGAAGGCTTCCTGGAGGAAGCAACAGCTAGGCTGAGACTCTGGGCCTAGTTCAAACCCAAGCCCCCACTCTGGTCTGTCTGTGAAGCTTGCCTCTTGTCCTTCAGTCTGGCTTGTCTCTCCACATGTGCTACTCAGCATCTTCCCTTTGCTAGTCTTGTCCTGACCCCCATCCAAACCTGCCCCCCCCCATCAAGCCTCCTTTATCTCTAAATCTTTATTGGGTGCTTACTCTATGCCAGGCACTGAGCTAGGAACCTGATGAAGATTACCTCCCAGCCACTCGATGAGATAATGGAGTCAATCTACATGGGTTCAAATCCCAGTTCAGCTTCCACAAACCATGAGATCTTGGGGAGGTTGGTCCCCCTCTCTGTGCCTCCATTTCCATAACTATACAGTAAGCCTCATCAGAGTACACACTCCAGAGTGTGTGTATCAGGAATAAGTATATTCATATTTGTAAAGTGCTCAGAGTGCCGTCGGGGATTTCTGAAGAGCTGCGTATTTGCTAATGTTGAGGTAGCCTCCATTGCAGACATGAGGAAGCCAAGGTTCAGAGAAGTTGTCCCAAAGTCACACAGATGGAAACTGTCAGGGGCAGGGTCTGGAGGCAGGCTTTCTGACCATGTGTTGAGAGTGCCCTTCTCCGTGACACACAGCTATGTCTGTTCTACAGCCACCTCTGACACCAATTCTGATTCAGAGTCCCATCTGTCTGTTCCCATGCCCAAGGCCATGACCTCTGCCTTGCTAGACTGCTGTGCCCCCTGACCTGCTGAGCAGCCGAGTCTGTTCCGGCCCAGCACGGCCCACACCTGCTCACAGGCACACACAAGAGTTTGGGTCCCGAGGCCCCTCTCTGCACGAGCCCACCCACTCAGACCAGCTGTGCTTGTGCAGAGGGGGCAATGGGCTGCCCGGAAAAGGCTGTGGAGGGGAGGAGGAAAGTGGGAGGACAACCAAGGATGCTGGAGCACTGAAGCAGAGGGAGATGGAGGGAGGGTCACAGGAGAGGGACAATGGGGCCAGAGGAGCATAAAGCAGGCTCACTGGGGCTGATGGGAAAAAGGTTGCTTTGCGGAGGCTTTTTAATGTGACAGCTTATAGGCACAACACTGACTAAGACCCTGAGCACAGGTTTCAAGTGGAAATTCCTACAATTGCTCTAAAAGGTCTCAGAACAACTCACCGGGTCTCTGTGAGCCCACCCTTCAGTCCTTTTGGCTGTTTGGTAAGAAAAATGGCCTCATGAAGGTGGGATTGACCAGAGTGGGAAATTGGGTGAGAAACTGGGGGCCCCACAATCTCCAAGTTCATGCCCTTTCTGTGACCTTGGAAGAGCTGACTGTCTTTTCAGAGCCTGTTTCCTCATCTGGAAACAAAGGGAAATTTTATAGTTTTCCTCTGAAAACTGTATTTTGAAGAGTCATCGTAGACCGTTTTCCAAGTACCAAGTGTCAGATGTACAGAAAGAACACTGGCGTTTCAGAAAAATGTACAACTCAAGTTTTCAAATCCATTATTCTTTCCTTCCAGGGGCATTTTCCTAAAGAGGGGCCAGGTGAGTCTCAATGGATTTAATACTGTATTTGTCTACTCCCGAAGAACAAATATCAGAGTTATTTATTTATTCAAGTCTCATTCGAGACATTTCGTCCCATTATCCTCTAGCTGGACCATTGAACCTGCACTTGGAAATGAGAACCAGCTGACTAAATAAACAGTTGCATATGGCAAAGAAGCAGGAAACCCCTCTCCAAAGCTAATAATATTAACAAACTTCCACGGGACACACAATCCATAATTAATGACAATTTTGGGGAAAAAAAGATTTGGAATTTGAAATATGATTCTGAGAACAGGATGGTGAGGTGGTTATTTCCCCCCCCTCCAGAATCTGTCTACCCTTTTTTTCTGGCCCCTTTTCCTTCTGACAGCCACATTCAAATTCTTTCTGTAAATGTCTTTAGTCTGAGGATTTAGATCTTGGTATTCAATCTTTCTTGCCCGGACTCCCAGAGCAGCCTGTCAGTAGGAACTTATTAAACACCTCAGTATGTCATGTGACTCGATGTAACTGAGTCCAGCTAGAGTCACGGGAAGGCTGGTCTTGCTTTCAGAAACCCGTCCTCTGGCAAGGCTGCCTTTGAGGTCAGAGACATTGGACCACATGAGAGGGCAGACTCCAGTCCAAGCTGCTAGGCCAAGATTCAGCAGGTGCGGGTGCCCAGGGAATGGGCTTGACCCTCTGGACCTGCTCCTTGGGAGAAGCACCCCATGCAAAGCTCTCGAGCATTCCAGTTCCTGGGCAGCCCATACAATGCCAGCCTTCAGGAGCCATTCACCAGCATGTGCCAGGTGATCATATCACTGTCCACATGTGCTCTCAAGTGTGTTTGGGACAGAAATGGCAAGTGACCCCTGAAGAGCCATGGTGTCCTTCCAGAGTGTGTAGTGACTGTTGAAAAGCAGCTAACCATCTGGGGACTACCTTTCTGAGACCCCTCCTCCCTCCCCTGGTGATTCATTCTGGCCAGTGAAACAGGAGTCTCAGTGAGGTGACATTTTATGGCTGAGGTGGTTAAGTCACCAGCGTGACTTCCCTCACTTTCTTCCCACCTCAGAGCCCTGGGGCCCAGAGTCACTGTGTGGAGGAGAAGCCCAGGAGAGCTGCCTGAGCAGGACTGTCTGTTTAGAGTTTATGGGAGCAGGAAATAAGCTTTTGTGTTCAGTTGTTAGGATATGGAGCTGCTCATTGCCCACTAGCCTACACTGACTAAGATCATGCCTACGCAGGATTTCCTAAATAGCGATGTGCCTTAGGGTCACGGGGATTTCCCCAGGTCCTAACTTTCTCCCTGCAGAAAACACCAGTCCTGCCCACAGGCCTGTGGCCTCATTGGAGTCTCTGTGAGTCTCTCTCTCCTTGCTCCCAAATGGAGCCTCTCTGTGAGGAAACAGTAAAGCACGTGTAGAAGTGAAAAGCAAGGTCTCTGAATCAGACTGCTCAGATTCAATTCCAAATGCCATCACTTACTAACAGGCGAGGCCTTGAGCCAGCAACTTAACCTCTATGACTTCAAATCCTCTCTCCTCAGCAGGGGGATATCACTTCACAGAGTCGTGGTGGGGAACAAATGGGACATTCTGTGTAAAGTACCTGGCACTCAGTCAACACAGCAAATATCAGTACTACGGTTACTATTCACTGAGCCGACTTCAGCATCACAGACGTGCGGACTGACCCACCTATCAATACCAACGCTACGCTGGTCTCTCCTCCCACTTCCTCTTCACACCAATAATTCCCACCAAGAACTCACACTTTTCTTTCATGGGTATTTGTATTTCTTCTACTTCTGTCCCTCAGATATCACCCCTCCTTCTAGTATTTATTTACTTGAGGTGCTACAACAAATTTAGGGACTTAGAAGCATTCTGCAAAATGAGAAGTAGGTAGATACAAAGGAAGTGGGCCCAAAAGTGTGTTGAATGTGCATTTATCTGGTTCAGTAGACAGTGGATCCTGTTTGGGAACTACTGTCCTCATGTGGAAGCACTGCCCTCCATGACCTGTCCCCAAGGTTCCGTGTGGCCAGAAGCTCTTAGGAGCTATTGTAAGGCAGAAAGCAAACAGGGGGAAAGGATAAGAAGTACCCCAACTGGTATTGGAGAGGGTTTCCTCCAACATTTCAGAGGAAGGAGAAGCTATAGTGTGTTTGGATTAAGAAGGAAACAAATGGAAGAGTAGAGGAGGACTGTGAGCAGTGTGGCCCAGACATCTCTTCTCCTTTGAGAAGCACAAAGAAAGGACAGAAGTTCAAGAGAGTTGCTCTGCGGGGTCTAGACTGTCTTTCGTGCACCACGGTCTTAGTCTGACCAGACCGTAGGGGCCCTAGTGTCAATAGAGTCATAACACATTTTTGCATAGCTTGATATCTGTCTTCCAATCAGATCAAGAAGCTTCTTTGAAAATTTAAGTCAAAACTTGCCACATTTGTTTAGTTGAGGGACAGGATCAAGGGGGTACGTCTGGGGCAACAGGTGTAGAAATGCTATGAGAAAGGCTAGCAGATTCCCAAGGTGAGGCAGCACCCATGTTGGTTCTTAGCCCTATTAATGCTGAACAAACCAAGAGGAGTGCAGCAAGCATGAAGGCAGGCTTCCCTAAGCCCAGAATCTCCGGATGGTCTCTTCCTTTTGTGATGAATCAACCATTATGGTCATCTGAACACCTCAGAGCCTTGACTATTGGTCTCATATTAGGTTCTGGTTGGAATTCAGATTCACTCACAGCCTCCTGAGCTCTGACCAAACCTTTCCTCATGTCCTGTTTATATCTCCTCCATGGTCATCCCTCCTCTGCCAGCCTTCTCCAAGTCGCAGAGCCTGGCCCAGGAGAGTTTTAAGATCATGTAGACCACTCCCTCGTTTTAGGCAGAAGGCAACTTGAAATCCTGTAGACTTCCCTCCTCTAGCACACACTTTGCTATGTTCAGATGGTCACAGAAGCTGAACTTGGCCAGTGGGACCGAGGGCTGGCATTTCCTTGGAGGTGTGGAGTGAGAGAGAAGCATCCTTCTCATCTTTTCCATGATGGGAAGACCTAGAAAGTGAAGTTCTTGAAGGACCTCCACTGGGCTCCCTTTCTCCTCCAGCCCTGTGAGTGGAGGGCTGCAGGCTTTCAGGCAGTAGAGATGCCCCGGGTCTGCCTGCTCTGCTCACTGCTGCATTACCTCCCTGTGGCTTCTGGGGGAACACTGTGTTACCCAGCAATCCCTAGCACAAGGGCTCAAAGGTGAGCAACATTGCACAAGAGGTGACTCAACCCTTTGGCTCAAGTCTCTGTCCTCTATTAAATGCAAATATCCTTGAACAAGAGGTGCCATCATGGGAGAGTACAGAGCCGAGTGCTAGTGCCCATTTGCCTGCCAGTTCCTGAGAGACTGCGGGCAGCACCCTCACACCCGGTCACAGGACACCCTCTCTGAGGGACCCTCAAGGGCTGCCAGGAGTCCGAGGGGAACAGATAAGAATGAATGACCCTCACACTTGACTGTGGTCTTTTCCAGAGGGCAGCTTAGAGGGAAAATGGAGGCTGGGAGGCTGCGAGCCCTGACAGGGAGCTCTACTATCTGACTAGGCAGGGGCTGCCCAATACTGAGAAGTCAGTGCTCCCATCTTAGGATCCACAGTGTGACACTCTGGACAACTGTGTCCTGAGCCCTTATGAGGAGGCAGCCCTATTCCCTGAATCCAAATTCTCTATCTCTTGAGAGGAGGCTGGAGAGAGGATTCTAGGATAGCTCCTCTCTCCTTCATCAGATTAGGGGATAAGCTAGCCAGAAGGTAGAGGTACCCATGGCGTCCTTGAGAATCCCTTGATTACCAAACTAATGCCCCCTAAAGATTTTATACCATAAACCCTGCTTGCCAGTTTTTCCCAGTAAAAGATAAGATGGCTACAGTTATTTTGTGGGTTTTTTGGTTTTGTTGTTGTTTTGTTTTCTTTACTTCTGAGGGCCCATTCCTGTTTGAGTTTGAGTTTTACCCATTTCAGGCAGAGGGATCGTTTTAGATTGCTTAAGGGAGAGCTGAATTACGTTAGGCAGAGAATTTTGTTGTTGTTGACACTGTGCTTTACATTGTGGTGTAGGTTGGCCTTGGCTTACTTAAGGGGTTGAGTGAAATAGACAATTGCAGTGTTGCCTGGCTGTCCAGCAACTTTTTAACCCGCCTTTGCTCTGTCTGGGGAATTCCAGCTTTATGAGTCCTACTTTTATCAGGGAGAATCCAGAAAATCAGTTCCCAAGCTCCTGTGCAATTAGAGCTCAGGGATCTGAATCCGAGTTACATTTGACTGAGAAGTGAGAATATTAAAGGAAAAGGCTCTCGGGTGAAGTCCATTTTGCTGTCATGGGGAATGGCAGAGGTTTCTTTTAGAAGAAATGGGTCAGAAATAGTATCAGTGGATCAGTGGCAGTACTGGTGGCCCTTTTCCTTGGTGGGGTGGCCACCAAGCAATAGCTTCTTCACCCAAGTGGTTCTGTTGTGTGGATTCAAATATTGTTCTAGGAGATTGGTTCTCTAGGCTAAGTCTGTGAGCAAGCCAATTTCCTTTCCATAAACTCCTTTCTGCTTGATTATCAGAATTAGCCTCTGTGGTTTACAGTGGAGGGTCCTGAAGGATTCAGCAACCAGCTGCTAGCTCCATTACCCCTTCCTATGATACCCTGAGCCCCGACATTGCTAGCCACAGCAGCAGCAGGAATCTCTCATCTCAAACCTCGGCCCTCCACAAATATCTTTCCTGCCTATAAGATCCAGGTCTCTCCTACTTTCCTCTTGACCTATCCTCTCACATGGCCAAGCTAATAGCCACTTTGCGGGAAATGGATTGGTGACAAGGTGATGTGCAAACCCCACGTGACCACATGAGTCACTCTTGGCCTGGTTTCAAAGAGGCAGCCCCTCATGAGAGAGGTGCAAGTCCTCACTCCTGGAGAGAGGGGCCAAGTGCTCCTGTAGGATGGCTGCCCATAAGGAAACCACTTCTGGAGTGTCCATTCAGGTTCTGAGTGCCAGGCCATCATTCTGTTCACAGAGCCTTTGAGGTCTTCTTACTTAGATAATTCACCACTAGTCCATGAGAGAGTCCAAAGAAATGACCAGTTAGCTAATTTCTGCTTTGCTCCAACCAGAGTATTTATAGAATGTAAACTCCACAAGGACTGGGCTATATTCATGGACAGAATAATTCTAGCACCTAAAACCATTCTCGGCACATAGTGGGGTTCTCCAAAAATCACTGTTGAACAAACTGAATAAATGCTTGAATTCATTTATCCTGCAAACTTTCTACCAGATAATGTCCTAAAACACACTCTGGTAGGAACAAACAATTCAACTTTGGAAATTTGGTATGTCTTGAGAGTTTCACACACACACAATATTTCTATCTGCCTATTCTAGAAGCCAATAGGTATGGTAGGCTACCCAGTGTGAGACCATAGTGGAGAAGACTGGTTTACTTCTGCCATATTTTTGTTACTACCCACTAATTAAAATTTGTTGTCACTTGAAATATTTTTATTTGAGGCAGGCCGACAAGTCCCCAAATCTCTACTATCTGAAAAGCACCTCATCTTTGAAGACAATGGGGCAACTGTACACATTGAATACTTTAGTCAGCCCGGTCTTTAATGCCTGTATGAACTAAACATCAGCCTCCCAGTGATGACACCTGCCGCTACATGGTCTTCAAGAGATTATATAGAGTCTCAGGTCAGAGACATTTTTAGTTTGTGGCTGACACCATGCTAAAATGTTTGCATGCATCACCAGATTTATCTTTCAAGGCCTTTGAAAGATGTAAGTCGTATAATAATCTGCAGTTGATGAAGAAAGTGAAACACTGAATTATTTGCTAGTGAATGGTGGTACCAAGCTCCAACCCAGTCCTGCTGACACCAGGGCCTACAGTCCTAAAAACTGAGTGTTCTGTATCTGATCTACCAGAGGGTTTCTGGGGCTCATCCAGTGTCTGTATATAGGGAAGCAAAGAGTCAAAGGTGATTGTCATCCCCAAATATCTAGCTCCCCCTCTGAGTCTTTTTTTTTTAAAGACTTTATTTATTTATTTGACAGATAGAGATCACAAGTAGGCAAAGAGACAGGCAGAGAGAGAGGAGGAAGCAGGCTCCCCGCTGAGCAGAGAGCCTGATGTGGGGCTCAATCCCAGGACCCTGGGATCATGACCTGAGCGGAAGGCAGAGGCTTTAACCCACTGAGCCAACCAGGTGCCCCCCCTCCTCTGAGTCTTAAAGCACCTATTCAAGACTCAAAGAGAGGCCCTATGAGAACTTACACAACCCAGTGAGAGTCACTGTTTCTAAAATATTATTCTCTGGTCTTACACTCTGACATGCCTCATCCATACAAATGCAACCTTTTACCACCTCGTATCTCTAGAAAATGTTCTGCACACTCATCCAACAGAATGCAAAGTTTCACTCTTTTTATCTTATCTTTTTGGTCAAATATTCCATTCTCTGTGTCCCTCCAAGTGGATCCAATTTTTCAATTTCTTGATGGAAAAGTTCTGGATTGCCAAGTGACTTCAGTGGTAAAGTTTGACAGCAAAATCATTTGTTTTAATTTGCCAGAAGGAAAAACTCGGTCACCATTACATCAGCTATATCTTCTGTTTGCTGAAGCAAGTTTGCCTGAATAGTTTAAACAGTGGTGAGAAGTGGAGAGGGTGGGCAGTGAGATGGAATCTGGCCTAGTTTCCACCCCTTCACCTCTTATCCATCAAAGGCAGAAAGCAATTTAGAGACTATTTTCAAGATAACAGACTCTCAGTCATAGGCTCTGTTATAGTAAGCTGTGAATAAATGATTTTTCAGATGTTTCAAACATACTATTTGTGGAGAAACCCTTTTTTCTTAATTTTAAAAATTATAATAGTAATGCTGTGGAAAATGGCAGTTAAAGTCACCAGGAAAAAAAAAAGAAAAAAGATAGCAAGTAAAATCTAGACTAGCCTCTCCATTTCATGAATCCATTCTCTAGGAATAATCAATATTAAGAATGTTTTAATTATTTGATTTTCCATTAATATGGTAAGCACAGATGTATACATTTAGTAGTATTTGTATATATGTGGAGCTTTTTTGTCATTGTTCTAAGGCCTAAATGTAAGCTATACTTTGTTGAAGTTAAGTTAGCTAATAGAGGCCCCTATCTGAAAGTCTCTTATCTATACCTCCTTTTTTTCACAAGTATGATGTTTTTGGACATTTCCCTTTTTTGGGGCAGAGCACTGGGAACCCAGAAATGAAGTGGAAGTCGGCCTAAGCTGTTTCTGTACTAGAGCTCTTGGCCAGGTCTAACTGTGGTCTGTCCTGCTACCTAAAGTCAAACCCGAAAATACAAATCTGAATTTATAGCCAACACTAGGGTAAAAAAAGTAAAACAAAACAAAACAAAACAAAAATACAACCCAGAATACAAACAAAAACCCCATTAAAACAATTTCCATTTCTGGGGCGCTTGGGTATCTCAGTTGGTTAAGTGGCCTTCTCTTGGTTTCAGCTCAGGCTGTGATCTCAGGTTCATTGAGATGAAGCCCTGCATCAGGTTCGGTGCTTAGCTCAGAGTCTGCTTAGGACTCTCTCTTCCTCTCCCCTGCATGCAATGCACGCTCTCTCTCTCTCTCCCTCCACCTAAAATACATAAGTCTTGAAAAATGAAAATAACCAAAAAACCTCACAACAATTTCCACTTCTTTGCCAGAACAGGAAGTTATAACTGAATAGAGGATATTAATGCTTATGTTTGGTAGAAAAGCGAAGAAAAAGTAACCTGCTTTTTTGGGGAGTGGGGCATTCACCTCCCACTCTCGCAGGCAGGTTGTTTAACCAAGTATATCATTAATTGCCCAGCAATGGAAAGGAGCCAAATGTTCCCAGGGAGGGGGCTTTCTCCCTATCTTAGGCTCACCTAGGAAACCAGATCTCAATAAAGTCCCTGATTACTTTGCCATGTCCACAACTTAGCCTTTTTCCTGGAACAGGAAAACAGTTGAGAATATCGGGCAAGTTCTCCTTGCTCATATGATTCCCTTCTTTTGGTTTCTTGTCCACTTTTTTTGAAACCTGGGACCAGTTCCAGCCCTTCTTTGCAAGGATGGGGCCAACAGTTTGGTTTCAGTTTGATTTATCCCAGTATCTAACCCAGTATGGAGTTCAAATAAGAATTTTATAAATACTTTCTGAGGCCAACATATGTGTCTTGCATTCTAGACATCTGAACATAATGTTAAACAAACATTCCCCACCACGAAAACCAGTTGGATCCATTTGTGGTTACTTCAGCCCTGGGTAGTTCCTTCTTGAAAAGTTCTGGCCTGATACCTGTGGGAAGTAGCTTTTGACCCCAGTAGGCTGCTGGCTCAGTGAGTTAAAGTTGTCCCTGAATCACTTTCTGTTTTTCTCCGACCTGTAATGTGAAGCTGGAAGGCCCAGCCCCTCCCTAGTGGGTGGCTCAACACTTCCTCTCCCACTGAATTTACTTATGCCAGTTTCTGTTGAAATTCTTTTGGTTGGTGGGGGCTAGGGGGTGGGGTAGGGGGAATAGACTCTCAATGAACAATACAGGATCAAGATGTGATTCTCCTCATTCACTTAGAGATCCTGGAGGTATTGGGGAGTGGGCTTGCCGAATTCCATCCTATGTGACCTTACCTCCCATGACCTCTTGGAAAAATCTTCCACCCTCCACTGTACTTCCAACTACCCTGAATATAGGACAGAGATGACACAGTAGTTGATTCTCCAGCATTCTCTAACCAGAGGTTCTCCATGTTACTCTTATACTACCCACAATCCTATCATGGCCAATAGTAGCAATAGCTAACATTTATCAATCACTCGCTACATATACAATGACTTGTTAAGCCATTAACATGCCTAGTCTCATTTTGTTCCCATAGCAACCCTGTGAGGTGGGTATCCATCCCTGTTATTCCATCGTGCAGACAGGGAAACGAAGGAGCAGTTGGGCAGACTAACTTGCTCAAGGGCATTGTGGTTATAAATGGCAGCACCACCGCTAACCCTGGTCTGTCCCACTCCAAAATCCATGCTTTTAGCCAGGACCCTAAACAGTCTGTCAAGTGGGATGATAAGGAAAAGGAATCTTGGTTGTACAACTGGCACTAGGTGTGTGACGTAGCAGAATCGAATGCAATTCTTATTCTAAGGTCTTCCTTGTGCTCATCTTCTCCTGTGCCCAGGACGCTGATAAGTGTGGGACTCCAGATGGATGAGAGTAAAGGGGGTAAGGGAGAGAGGACAGGCGAGGGCAGGAAAGATCCTCTTGTGGGCATGAAGATAAATGTCCTCAGAACTCTCGAGAAAGGGCCAGAGAGGGCCTGCCAACTGAGGGAATGAAGATTTCAGTGTTTCCAATCGGTCCCGTGTTTTGACCGGGATTTCCAGAGTGTCCAGCCACCAGCCCCAGACACCTCAGGGGGTGGGGACAGCTGAAGTGGTCTGAGGGCCTCCACGGAGCGGGTGGTCAGTCCTACAGTAGCTAACCCTTTGCAGTCTCAAAGAGGTGTATGCTTTTTGAGGGTTGACCAGACTCCTCAGCCCTGTCTGCACCCTTAACCATCCAAAAGAAGCTCACAGAAGCTTCTCCTACCCACACCACCTCAACCACATGTCGAAAGAGTGCACCAGTAAACAACCTCAGCTTGCTCCCGCAGGAGCTAAGGGCAGGGTGCCTGCCGTAGCAAGGTCTCGGGTTACCAAGACTTCTTTCCCTTTGCACCCCCATTCTTCAGGGCATTTTTAGTGGCTTATAAGTATTGGCATAAATAATTAAAACTAGGTTAGCCTTGTCAGAAATAAACACTTGCAGCTGCAATATAATATAGCCTTAGGGGTGTGTGTATGTTTGTGTTTCTTGCTGATACGTAAACCTTGCCCCATGGATAAGTCCACATTCCAGGGGTCATGTTCCTGTATCTGTTGGCGTAAACTGAAAGCACAGAATTGTCAGCCTCACTCCCTTCAGCCAAACAGCTCCCTGGACCCAGGGACAAGCTGGCACCAGCCATGTGCAGCTGCGGACTGTAAACCGCGTGTCTAGGTTAATATTTGCTTATGTTTCTATCTTGCCTGGTAGGTGGATGGAATTTGCCTAATGATTGTGTTTCCCTGAAAAGTTAATCAATGTCTAAAGGAACCAGTCACAGAGCACCACAGAGGTGTAGTAAAGTTGGACTCTGAGTACCTGTTCCCAAGGGCCATGTCCCTGGGGTCAGAGTGACAGGAAGGCTGCAGGGAGCGGGGCATGTGACCTGAGGAACCCAGGTCTCTATGGCTGCTGGGCTGTTGTATGCCCTGTGCAAGGCTCTAGAATCCAAATGCCTGGGTACTATGTGACCTGGCCCACCAACTGGCCTAGCTACAGCCCTTCTTTCTTCAGTCCCCTTCACCCCCTGATGGCGGGACCTCTGTGTCCACTTTGTCAGGGTTGTTCATCCTAGAGTGATCAGCCAGAGGGACACTTCCATCCCTGCCAACAAAAACTGAGCATACATCATGGGCCACGCCTTGAGGACACTGAAAGGAAGAAGGTGACTGAGATCCCGGCCCTGGAGCAGTGGACAGCTGAGAGAAGGGAGACCAAAAGGGCAATTACAGTCTGGTGTGTGACATGCTCCATGAGGGAGTCTGCCCATGAACACAGCTTGGGGGATCAGGGATGCCTCTTAGAGGAGAAAAACAAAATTTGAGCTAAGAACCTGGAGGGCAGTTGGATCTCAAGGATGTCCACATCCTACTCACCCAAATCTGTGAATATTACCCACTATGACAAAGAGCTCTTTGGAGGAGTGATTAAGTTAAGTATCTTGAGATGAGAGGTTATGCTGTATTATCTGGGTGGCCCCAAATGTAATCACAAGTGTCTTTGTAAGAGGGAGACAAAGGGAGACCTGACTTTGGCCAAGGAGAAAGCAAGCTGACTACAGAGAGGAGCCTGGAGTGATATGCTTTGAAGATAAGTTGGGGGCTGCCAGCCTGGAACACGGGCAGCCCCTAGAAGCTGAAAAAAGCAAGGAAATGGATTCTCTCCTCAGAGACTCCAGAAGGAACCAGCCCAACAATACCTCTGGCTTTTGCTCAGGGAAACAGATTTCAGATTGCTGGCCTATAGCAGGTTAAGAGAATAAACTTGGTTTGTTTTGAGCCACTATATTTGTGAAAGTTTGTTACAGCAGCAATGGGAAACTAATACAGTGGGGGTGGAGTTTGGAGACAGCAAGTGGCTGAAGCTGAGGACGCAGCTTGGTAAAGACTGGGTACGACACATCTTATGACCGCAGCTGGAGGACCGGGTTGAGGTCAGGGAGGGGAGGGAATGGTGTGGTCAGAGTTCAGACTGCGGATGTGCTTAAGGTCAAGACTCAGACCCTGTACATCACATCACTCAACTAGGGTTTCTTCTGTGGGCGCTGGGAGTCATTAAGAGCGTTTTGAGCAGGAAAGAGACACTATCAAATGGTGACCAAGGAACATATCTCTGGCTAGCGATGCAGAGTCCCAGTTGAGGAGGTTGGAGGGGCCCAAGACCAGAGGCAGAGAGGATGCAGCAACATTCAGTCCTGGCTCTGTGGCTCTAGTAGCTTCCATTGGGTTTCCAAGCTCTCCTCCAAAGAACCAGATCAACTTCATTTCATTCAATTAAATACTGAATCATTCCTGACTTGTACAGGAGTATCCAAGTTTGTTCTTTATGGTCATTGCCGACAAATAACACTGTGGTAGGCTTGAGTTTTTGAGATATAAAATTAGGTGATGCAGGTAGATTTTTCCAACTAGATCTTATGTAACCATAATGAGGAAACTAAATAACTTGTGATGGCAGCTGGGCCTGGAACTGGTGGGCTGGAATTTGGGGCCTGTGTTTGTATGTCTTTAGTGGATTATATCTGCTACTGCTGATGCTTTCCGGTCTCTGGTCCCTTCATCAGGTGCCAATGTCTGTAGCAAAATCCAGATTTTCCTGTACTCCCCTAGGTGCCCCTAGATAGAACTTGATACAAACCTAAATCCTGCAGGAGCCAGTCAAACATAAACAGAGAATGGTGATGCCTGTTCTGCCTAAAAGCATTTGAATTCAGATGATTAAAAAATACATCCCATGATGCCTGAGGCTAACTTTGTAACTCTAGTGAAACTAAGCCCATTTCAAAAATCAGCCTTCTTTCACAGCTTCCTCTGGGCCCCTTTTATAAAGAGAACCCACCACTGTAGCTTTTTAAAAATTTGATTTTTAGTACGGGGAGAGCTAGGGAGGGACCATCAGAGTGGAGCAGGTGCCAGAATCTTCCTGATGTACAGGCTTGAGCAACTGAGAATACCAGCTCTCTCACTCCTTGCCACCCCAGCTGCAGATACCAAGGTTGAGATAAAGTTTAAAGGACATTGTTAATAATAAACTCAACCACTTAGGAGAAGTCATTGGTTCAGAATATGAGCTCAAGCCTGGGATATGTGGCCAAGGAGAAAAGCATTTGAGAGAACAGGCTTTTCCTCTTAGGCAGCGGGAATGTTGTAGCCCTTCAAACGTAAATAAAAGCCAAAAAAGCTTCCTAACAGAATGTCCTTATTTAAAAAGGGGGTCTGGGAGTTCTCTCAGCCTAATGAATAAAACCTGGGATAAACTTTTTTAGGCAGGCTCATTTCATTGAAGGATTCATGGTAGTGTGTGGTGAAGAAAGACGACAACTGAGTAAATTAGCAAAGAACAAGAGGCCTGGAGTTATAATTTCTGACTTCTGTTTACAGTTTTGAGATCTTCAGTCTGCATATCTGTAAAATGGTGCTAATTAGCTTTGCCCCAAACTCTGTGCACCAAAAAGTTTACTGAAGGGAGAAGTGAAGTAATATCAATAAAACCTAGCAATGCTGTCTTATTTATTATTGGCCACAAAAGACGCATTCCTCCAAGATCTTTACATATGAATTTATTTAAACTTCACAGCAAACCTAGGAGATACTTTGGGATTATACTCATTTTTAAAGGTGAGTAAGTTGAGGCATAGCAAAGACCCATATTTTGCACAAAGTCACAAGAGCCAGAGCAAGGATTTGAACCCAAGAAGTTGATCTGCAGAGTCTAGGATCTTAACTACTATTGTGTTTTACAGCCTTGCTAGAAAAAGAAAATCCAAATGATTGCCCAGCAGCTATCTCTAAAAAGTAGTCAAAGCAGTAGAGATAGAGTTCTGTATTCCAAAAAAGGTGTAATAGTCTGTATTAGACTACACAGATGTCACACAGATGACAGTGATAAACAAACCATACAAAACAACTGTGTGAAGCCACTAGAGCATGACCATAATTATGCAGAAGGTGGAGGGGAGTTGACACATGGAAGAAGAAAATGACTATGGGTGAGCTTCCCTTTAATTTTTTTTTAAATTTTTATGGGTTTTTACCTGGTGGTAGACCTCAGTCAGGTGTGCAAGGTAACTAGAATCTGGGAACAAACTGGAAATCTTACCAGCTTGAGGAATCAGATAAGTGAATTTGGGGCTGCCAAAGCAGCTATAAAGGGAAGGGGAAAATCCTGGAAAGGATAGAGCAAAGGGAGGGAACCCCAAATTCTATATATAAACTCTGCTCAAATCTCTAGCTGACTTCTGAGCTACACACATAGAGGGCAAACTCCAAGCAGTTAAGCGAAGCGAAAAGAACCAAACAAAAAATGCAGCTGCTGCCCAGTGGAGGGGAGATAGACTTTGAAGTTTGAGTTCAACCAAATTATTGCCTATTAGAACAATAACCAATAAAAATCAACATGTTACTGAAGAACATACCACAAACTAGGGTCTGTACAATGTATCATTCACAGTGACCAAATTCAAAATCATGAGATGTTTCAAGAAGAGAGAGAACCCATACTTAAGAGAGTAACCCATACTCAAGAAAAAAGGCAATCGGGGCACCTGGGTGGCTCAGTGGGTTAAAGCCTCTGCCTTCAGCTCAGGTCATGATCCGAGGGTCCTGGACTTGAGCCCTGCATCGGGTTCTCCGCTCAGCAGGGAGCCTGCTTCCCTCTCTCTCTCTGCCTGCCTCTCTGCCTACTTGTGATCTCTGTCAAATAAATAAATAAAATCTTTAAAAAAAAAAGGCAATCAATGAATACACACTGAGAAGATCCAGACATTGGAACTAGCAGACAAAGTCTTTAAAGCAGCTATTATAATTATGCTTAAGAATATAAAGAAAAATAAGTTCACAATCAATGAAAAGATATAAATTCTAGCAGATAAACAGAAATGATTAAAAAAAACCTTGAAGTTCTGGGACTAAAAAATACAGTATTACATAAAAATTCATTGAATCAGGGGTGCCTGAGTGGCTCAGCAGGTTACAGCCTCTGCCTTCGGCTCAGGTCATGATTCCAGGGTCCTGGGATCGAGCCCTGCATCAGGCTCTCTGCACAGCAGGGAACTTGCTTCCTCCTCTCTCTCTGCTTGACTCTCTGCCTACTTGTGATTACTGTCTGCCAAATAAATAAATAAAATCTTAAAAAAAATCATTGAATCAGCTCAGGAGAGGATTGGAAATGACAGAAGAAAGTGTCAGTGAACTCAATGATAAATCAACAGGATTTAAACAATCTGAAAAACAGAGAGAAATGAAGTTTAAAAAATGAGCAAGTGATCAGAGACCTGTGGGACAGTATCAAGAGGTCTATCATATATTACTGGAGCTCTAGAAGGAGAGGAGAAAACGAAGTAGGAAAAAAATGTTTCAAGAAGTAATTGCCAAACTTCAATGGAAGCAAGGGCAAAAATGAATTATTGGGATTTCGTCAAGATCAAAAGCTTTTGCACAGCAAAGGAAACAGTCAACAAAACCAAAAGACAACTGACAGAATGGGAGAAGATATTTGCAAACAACATATCAGATAAAGGGCTAGTGTCCAAAATCTATAAAGAACTTATCAAACTCAACACCCAAAGAACAAATAATCCAATCAAGAAATGGGCAGAGGACATGAACAGACATTT
>PISX010023833.1:0-29031 GCA_004024625.1 Mellivora capensis
ATCCTCGCCAGCATCTGTCATTTCCTGACTTGTTAATTTTAGCCATTCTGACTGGTGTGAGGTGGTATCTCATTGTGGTTTTGATTTGTATTTCCCTGATGCCGAGTGATGTGGAGCAGTTTTTCATGTGTCTGTTGGTCATCTGGATGTCTTCTTTGCAGAAATGTCTGTTCATGTCCTCTGCCCATTTCTTGATTGGATTATTTGTTCTTTGGGTGTTGAGTTTGATAAGTTCTTTATAGATTTTGGACACTAGCCCTTTATCTGATATGTCATTTGCAAATATCTTCTCCCATTCTGTCAGTTGTCTTGGTTTTGTTAACTGTCTCCTTTGCTGTGCAAAAGCTTTTGATCTTGATGAAGTCCCAATAGTTCATTTTTGCCCTTGCTTCCCTTGCCTTTGGCGATTACTAGGAAGAAGTTGCTGCGGCTGAGGTCGAAGAGGTTGCTGCCTGTGTTCTCCTCAAGAATTTTGATGGATTCCTTTCTCACATTGAGGTCCTTCATCCATTTTGAGCCTATTTTCATGTGTGGTGTAAGGAAAGGTCCAATTTCATTTTTCTGCAAGTGGCTGTCCAATTTTCCCAACACCATTTGTTGAAGAGGCTGTCTTTTTTCCATTGGACATTCTTTCCTGCTTTGTCGAAGATCAGTTGAGGGTCTATTTCTGGGCTCTCTATTCTGTTCCATTGATCTAGGTGTCTGTTTTTGTGCCAGTACCATGCTGTCTTGATGATGACAGCTTTGTAATAGAGCTTGAAGTCCGGAATCGTGATGCCACCAACTTTGGCTTTCTTTTTCAATATTCCTTTGGCTATTCAAGGTCTTTTCTGGTTCCATATAAATTTTAGGATTATTTGTTCCATTTCTTTGAAAAAAATGGATGGTATTTTGATAGGGATTGCATTAAATGTGTAGATTGCTTTAGGTAGCATAGACATTTTCACAGTATTTGTTCTTCCAATCCATGAGCACAGAACATTTTTCCATTTCTTTGTGTCTGCCTCAATTTCTTTCATGAGTACTTTTTAGTTTTCTGAGTATAGATTCTTTACCTCTTTGGTTAGGTTTATTCCTAGGTATCTTATGGTTTTGGGTGCATAATTTTTCTTGTTTTCAAATGTGGATACAGATCTTCACAAGTTGAATCGCACATTTGCATGCCTTGGTAAGGGACATTACCTAAATGTGCTTTGGCCTTTTCCTCATGCATCTCGATCATCAGAGTGGGCTTTGGGGTATCGTTGTCAGGGCACAGCGATGCTCGCTGGCTCTGGAAGTGAATTCGGGGATCTTTGATTTAGCCCTTGATGCTCCGGAGATCGGTGCTCTCCTTGCGGGCATCTGTTTCCTCCCTGCCAGCCATCTCCCGGCTCCTGTGGGTCCATTCTCAGCAGCCCCTCTGTCCCCTCTCATTGCTGTCTGCTGTGACAGGGGAAAACAGGCTGCCAGGGGGAAATCCAGAAAGTCAGAATTATTAAATCAATAACCTAAGACAAAACATATTATTAAGTTATAAACTCTTCCTCTGGGTAGCTGAGTTAACATGCACTTTTCTCATGGTTCAGAGATTTCCTTCCGGCAACTTCAGCTCGCCAGAAGTCTCTCTTTATTAAGTTGTTTATATCTGTGTCACAGTGAGTAGAACGTGCTGGTTTACTGGTGTTTTAAGGATGTTGGAACAAACTTGTTATTTCTGTTCATCAAGGCCCAAGGGGATTCTGTTGGTATAATCCCTCACTGTTTGGGTTTATCTAGACGTCCCTGAAACCACTACTGAGTATTAATATTTCTTTCAATAGCATAGCTGTTCTGACTGTTCTCTGATTCTTTGTCATTATTTATAGGCCCCCTTAGTGATTTGCTGTCCAAAGATTGTTTTCGAAGAGAACCCTTCCTTGTTCTTCACTTCTGCAGACCCCTGCTCTCACTGTCCCTGTTGGTATTCCCAGCCCCTTGGGCCTGTGCCATACTGTTAAAGATGTGCTTGGGGACAGCTGGGGGACCATGGGGACTGGGGCTGATTTCCAGCGGTCTTTCTTCCCACCACTGCTGTGTCCTCGACAGTTGGCCTTTGTGGAGGATCCAGCAGCTCCTTGATCCGTAGTGCAGTTCTGGTTCCTTCCTCTGGTTCCCTGCCATGTTTCCCCTTCGATACACCATTCCTCTCTAGAACTTTCTCTGCCATGCCACCCCTTTCTTTCCTGTAGATTCTGACGGAGCTGGAGCACAGTGGCATTGGAAGAATCAAAGAGCAGAGTGCCCGAATGCTGGGGCACCTGGTCTCCAATGCCCCCCGGCTCATCCGCCCCTACATGGAGCCCATTCTGAAGGTAACTCATAGCAGCTAGAGAAACTGGCACTTTCTCTGCGAGTCATCTTATGTCCGCTTCTTTGAGACAATGGGATAGTTTCTTTGGCCCCAGGCTCAGGGTCAAGGGCCACATCAAGCATTCTTAGTGAAAGAACAGTGAAAATCTCACCAGTTGCAGGAAAGGGCTCTCCCTATAAGAGATAAGATACAACGATTGGAGCACATCATCAAATGTGCTTGGAAAGGAGAAGTAGGTAGAAAGTGGCATAAAATAGGTTCTTCAAAGTGAAAAAAAATTAGCTTTAAAATTCGAATATGTTAGAGGCTTTTGAAATCTTTCAAAACTTATGTGAATCTGGCAGATGATCAGGTACTGTGTGAGAAGGCATGGGAAACGTGTTTTGTCTCAAGGCTTTTCTCAGCTTTCTCATATATCTAACTAGGCTCAGTATGGAGAAAAGTTTTAGAATCCACATTCTGGAGAAATCCTGGATTCATAAAGCCTAGAAGTAATTTATCTAGGGTTGAAGTGGTCTCTCAGGTGAATTTTACTTACGTGAAAGAAAGGTTTCTAGTAGATTCTGTTCTGCATTCGTTTTTATCATCCCTTCTTTTCATAGGCTTTAATTTTGAAACTGAAAGATCCGGACCCTGATCCAAACCCAGGTGTGATCAATAATGTCTTGGCTACGATAGGAGAACTGGCTCAGGTAAGGGGACAACTGTTTTCTCCATAGGATGGAAAGAATACTGTTTATCCTCTGAGGAAATCGGAATACTTTGCAATCCCATAATCTCTAATCTAACCTACCACCCTCTTTTTCGTTTTATAGGTTAGTGGCCTAGAAATGAGGAAATGGGTGGACGAACTCTTTATTACCATCATGGACATGCTGCAGGACTCCTCTCTGTTGGCCAAAAGGCAGGTGAGTACTACTCCTTCTGGACTGGACAGAACAAGCCCCTGGGAGGCCAGGGCCCGTGCTTCTCTTCGTCACTTAGTGTCCCCAGCTGGTGCCTGAGCTAGAGCTTGGCACACAGTAAACACTCGGAAGTATCTGTTGAGGAAAATGAAGAAAGATCTGGAGCCAGAATTAAGCTGCCATCCTGACCTGGAGTCACTTTCAGTAATCCTCAGGGCTGGCCAGTGGCCTTTCCTCTGGGTAAAAGAAAATCCAGGTCATTTGTCGGAGCCCCAGCCCTGAGAGGGAAAGAGAAAGCCTGGGCCTTTGGCTATGAGGGCAAGTAGAGCTTCAGCACACCCTCCCCCAGCCCTGGCTTCATTTAGTTTGGTCTCTGAGGTTAGTAGATGACTAGACCAAAATTAAGAACAATCTTAATTTCCTTTTAAGTTGATTTCTCCCATTAATCACTCAGGGTGTGGAAGGACTGTGTATTTCCGTTGAGAATGGTGGGGCTCTTCTTTTATCTCTTTATCTAGTGATAGTTACATTGGTTTGTGGCCTTGTTTTACGCCCAGACTCTCAAGGATTTCTATTCATGGTTAGTGCCTGTCCTGGAAACATCTTTTCTTGCAAAAGCCTCTAACACTTCATTGCATCATTTTTTTTTTCAAGAATTTATTTATTTATTTGTTAGAGAGAGCATACAAGCAGAGGGAGCAGCAGGCAGAGGGAGAAGCAGGCTCCCCACTGAGCAGGGAGCCCGATACGGGACTCGATCCCAGAACTCTGGGACCGTGACCTGAACGGAAGGCAGACGCTTAACTGACTGAGCCACCCAGGCACCCCACTTCATTGCATCATTAACAGAGAGTACAAACCTTGCTTTCTTTTCTCTCTCACTGTCTCAACAAACCAATGATCTGTTGCTTGTCCAGGTGGCTCTATGGACCCTGGGACAGTTAGTGGCCAGCACTGGCTATGTGGTGGAGCCCTACAGGAAATACCCCACTTTGCTTGAGGTCCTACTGAATTTTCTGAAGACTGAGCAGAACCAGGGGACACGGAGAGAGGTAGGGAACATGGCAAACTTGGTTCCTTAAAGATTTTGCTGGAAGAATGGAGAGATTGTGGCATTAACGTGCTCTCACAGAGTGTTGATGAGATTATCCTGTCTGTTTTGTTCTTCTAGCTGGTCATTCAGATGTGAACTGGGTGTCATGGGACATGAGAGGAGGAGTAGTCATGAAACCAACACCAGACATTGTGATGAATGTTTTCTTTTTCCCCTCCCCTTTCTCACCCAGGCTATCCGTGTGTTAGGGCTTTTGGGGGCCCTGGATCCCTACAAGCACAAAGTAAACATTGGCATGATTGACCAGTCCCGCGATGCTTCTGCTGTCAGCCTGTCTGAATCCAAGTCAAGTCAGGATTCCTGTAAGTGGAGGGGAACTGTGAAAGACTCGCCAAGTTCCTGCCTCACGAAGTCCTTGCTGGCTGTGCTTAGAAAGAGCCTTGGGCTGGATAACAAATTAGAGCATATTGACTCACTTCATGACTTTTGAATGGAAAGTCAGGTTTTCTCTTGAATCACAACAGGGATGCTCCTTCCCAATGTGTCCAGAATCCTTCCATCTGTCCACATTCTTTGTCAAGGGTTGACAGGCCAAGTCTATACCCACTTTTTGGTGCTGATGAGAGAGATGTGAATTATCACCCCATCCCCTCTGTTCATCTCTCATTCTTTGTTAGTCTTCTTTGATGTTTTCTATTCTCATGGCACCCAGGGAGGAAGAGGGCAAAATGTATTCTCCTTGTTTTAATTGCTAGGGAAACCTGAGGCCAGGCTTAGGGGCACAGAGAAAGTGGTAGCAATCTGAATCCAGGGCTCTTGTTTTTCATCAGCTGGTCTGGCCTTGGAGCCCCTTTGCCTTTTGACAAGTACCCTGAGCGATTGGGTAGGGTATGGGGCTACAGCAGATTTTTCTAGACTTAACCTGTTGTTCATCAGGCAGGCTTATTTCCAGAAGAGTAAAAGTTCAACAGTGGCTTATCCAACCTTTCCAGCAAAATGTTGTTTTCCCAAAGTATTTTGTTTCTACAAGACCAGTGCTCTAACCCCTGAGCCTTTTAAAAACAATTTGTTTCTGAACTCCATGGAATCCTGTGGCTTCCAGTTCTTCTGTAGAGCAGAGAAGCATAGCTCTGACGTTACTCTCCAGACCCGGGGCGGTCAGGAACAGAGTATCAGCCCAGTCCCTGCACATTTCATCCTTGCTCCACGGCGCCAGTCCAGTCTCGGCTGGTCTAGTTCTTGGCCTCGTCAGTGAACCATCCACCGTCCCCTCACCCAGTCTTCACGATCCTTGCTGTTCAGGTCAACTAGCATTTGCCGCTCCCTCATCCGAAGTCCCTGGGGGGCACCAAGCAGCTGCTGCTGAACAGATGTTAGCCTAATTTGATTCCCTTTACTTTCATTTGGGAGAGTAATTATTTTTATTGATGGTTTCAACTACGAAGTTGTCAACTATAATGATAAGCGAAGTTGAACTGAGCAATTTAAAGAAAACCCATCATGTACCATTCCAAGCTTTTGTGGTCGGGGTAATAGAACAGCCAAAGGCTCTCGCATTCTTCACGGTGAGAGCCTGTTCGTGGGTTCGTCCTCTGTCCTGTGTCCTCGAGAATGCTGAAGGACGGTCTGGCTGCTTGTTGTTAGCCAGGTTCTGCTCCGAGTCGGTCGTGGCACGTATAGCTCGTGATCGTTGCCATGGTTTTGTCGTAGCCGACTACAGCACCAGCGAGATGCTGGTCAACATGGGCAACCTGCCGCTGGATGAGTTCTACCCCGCCGTGTCCATGGTGGCGCTGATGCGGATCTTCCGAGACCAGTCCCTGTCACACCATCACACCATGGTTGTCCAGGCCATCACCTTCATCTTCAAGTCCCTGGGCCTCAAGTGTGTGCAGTTCCTGCCGCAGGTCATGCCCACATTCCTCAATGTCATTCGGGTCTGCGACGGGGCCATCCGGGAGGTGAGTAGGTCAAACCCCACCCCTGCCCCTGAGCCCCACTTCCTCCGGATGCCCCCTGTTGACTGTTGGGCCGAGTACCTCCCTGCCCCCTAACTCCTAACCTTTGAGGGTACAGGTTCAGTTTCCTGGGTTATCACCTCGGAACGGCTAAACAATGAGTTGAGGGGGGGGTGTGGGGGTGGGGGGTGTGTACCTAGATTTCAGGGCACTTGTCCAGTAGAACGTCCCACTGGGTGAACTGGTTGCTTCCTCATGATCGGATTGAAGTCCGTCAGGTCCCTCGTTTTAGTGAGACTGTTACGGAGGTGACAGCGCATACCTCTTGCCAGATCTCGTAACGTCAGCTTCTCCCATTAGTGCTGATCCTGAGTTTGAGCACGTGGTGAAATCGGTCTCTGTCAGAGCTCTCCATTGTAAGTTGCCTTTTTCTTGAGTCATTAAGTAATCCGGGACTGATACTTGGAGCCTGTGACTGTCCTGTTCCCTGTCTTTGATCCAATGACCAAGCAGCCGCGGATGATCCTTGCCTGAATCTGTTGTCACACTGGTTGCAAAGTAAGGACTTTCTAGCCTGTTTTTCCCTTTTGCTCTCTTTTCTTTCCCTAAACTACACGACTTGCAGAGCGGCGCTGTGATGATTTACCTGTCCCACTACTGGCAGCAAACCTGCTCAATAAAGCTCAAGGGAGCTTTTTTTTAAAGACTTGATTCCTTATTTGAGACTGAGAGAAAGCATGTGTGTGGATGAGCACGGAAGGGGCAGAGAGACAGGGAGAGAGAGAATCTCAAGCAGAGCCCTGCAGCGCGGAGAGCCCTGACACGGGGCTTGATCTCAGGGCTCTGCGGTCATGAACTGAGCCAAAATCAAGAATTGGACGTTCAACCGACTGAGCCACCCAGGTGCCCCTTGAATTAACTTTTAAGATCAGATTTTCCTCTGTGATTATATATTCAATTTGATGTATGTTTAGAGGAAATAATATCTTTTTAGGAAGTATATTTTCTAACTTTGTGCCTGGAGTATGGAAGTACAGTTTTATGTACTCATCCTCATTGAATTTTTACTAATTCTAATAATTTAACTGAATTTTCCTAGCTTTTCACTATAGATAATCATATAGTCTACAAAAAGAGAAAGGCAGTTCTTGTTTTTTGTTTTAATCTTTAAACCAGTTACTACTTTTCCTCATTTTCATTTCTATGACCCTCACTACAATGTGGATTAGACTCTGAACCTGGAAATCTTTAATCTTGTTTCTCATTTCAGTGGGACTGCTGTTAAGATTTCCACACTAAGTATAATGTTTGCTGTAGGTTTTTGACAGGTAGCTTCTTAAGGGCTATAAATGTTCCCTTATGGTCTTAGTTTGCTAGAATTTTTATCATGTATTACATTTATCATGAACAGGTATTGGATTTATCAAATGCCTTCTATTTGTTTCGTGTGGCGATAATACATTTTTTTTCTTTCAGTGTGTTAATATGTTGAATTACATTGATACATGTCCTAATGTTGAAATATTTTTGAATTATTTTTTTTTAAGATTTTACTTATTTATTTGACAGACAGAGATCACAAGTAGGCGGAGAGATAGGCAGAGGGGAGGAAGAGAGAGAGAGGAGGAAGCAGGCTCCCTGCTGAGCAGAGAGCCTGACGGGGGGCTCGATCCAGGACCCTGGGATCATGACCTGAGCTGAAGGCAGAGGCTTTAACCCAATGAGCCACCCAGGTGCCCCTTGAATTATTGTCTTAAAACCATCTTGGTTATGATGTATTTTTTGATATATTGACTTAATATCTAATACTTAATATCAGTTTTTTACACCTACATTCTTGAGCGGAATTGGCCTGTGATCATTATTTATTTATTTATTTATTTATTTATTTTGGTACAGGTTCACAGATCTGTTTTGTTTTTCTGTTTCTTCTTAAAACAGTTTTGGTCACATTTTTTAAAGAAATTATTCATTTTTTAAAAAAGATTTCATTTATTTGAGAGAGAGAGAGTGAGCGAGCATGAGCAAGGGCAGAGGGAGAGGGAGAAGCAGGCTCCGGACCAAGCCGGGAGCCTGACATGGGGCTCGATCCCATGATCCTGGGATCATGGATCATGACCTGAGCCGAAGTCAGACACTTAACCAACTGAGCCACCTGGGCATCCCTAAGAAATTATTCATTTTATTTACTTTGTGCCTATAGATTTGCCTTTTCAGGACATTTCATAGAATTGGAACCATATGTGGTTTTTTTGTGTCTAGCTTCTTTCATTTAACACTTTTGGGGTTCATCATGGATCAGTAGTTCATCTGTTCTTCATAGCTGAATAATAATTTAGTGCCATTATTGCTCAGAGATAAGTGTTTTTCATGTTTCCCATGATTTCTTTTTTCACCACTGAGTTATTTAGAAGTGGATATTTTATTTTATTTTAAAGGTTTTATTTATTTATTTGACAGACAGAGATCACAAGTAGGCAGAGAGGCAGGCAGAGAGAGAGAGAGGAGGAAGCAGGCTTCCCCGCTGAGCAGAGAGCCCGATGCAGGGCTCGATCCCAGGACCCTGGGATCATGACCTGAACCGAAGGCAGAGGCTTAACCCACTGAGCCACCCAGGCGCCCCATAGAAGTGGATATTTTAATCTGCAGATTTACAGGGTTTTAAATTTCTTTTTTGGGTATCCGTTTCTAACTTAATTGCATGGGGTTTACGATTCCTTAATGTTTGCTGAAACTGCCTTAATTGAATGCTTGATCCGTTTTGATGTTTCCTATGTGCTGGGGAACAGTGGGTATTTGTTGATGTTATGTGCAAAATTCCATGTATGTCATTAGATTTGAACTTATTACTTACCGTGTTTAAATTTTTTGTATTCTTTTTAATTTTTAGTTTGCTTAATCTATTACTGAGAGAAATGAGTTAATCTCCCTTTACAGTGGTGGACATATTAATTTCTCATAGTTTAGTCAGTTCTGTTTTATAAATTTGGGGAGATATATTATTAGGTATATTCAAACTTGAAATGATGGTATCTTCCTGGTAAGTCACATCTTTTATCATTTTGCAAGGGCTTTTTTTATCTTTAATAAGACCTTAAAATTTATTTTGCCTAATTTTAGTATAACTACACCAACTTTTTTTGGAGAGTGTATGTCTTTTATTATCCTTTTACTTTCAATTATCTTGCAACTTTTTGCTTTAGGTGGGTCTCTCATGATAATATGTATAATAATATAGCTAGATTAACCTTTAATCTCACTTGAAAATCTTTGCTAATCAGTGCATTCAGTCCATTTTTATTTATTGTGATTGTTGATCTATTTGGGTATATTTCCACCATCTGACTTAGTGCTTTATTTTTGACCTGCTTTATCTGTTTATATATTTTCTTTCTTTTCTGGGCTTGGTTGAGCTTTCATTTTCTTGTCTTGTCCTCATGTTGCTGTCTTTAATTTTAATAAATGTTTTGTAATGGGATATTTCAGTCTTAAACAAAAGTAGACAGCTAGAGTTCCTGGGTAGCTCAATTGGTTGAGGGTTTCGGCTCAGGTCATAATCTCATGGGTCACGGGATCAAGTCTTGTGTTGGTCTCTGTGTTCAGTGCAGAGTCTGCTTGAAGATTCTCTCCCTCTGGCCCTCCCACCGCTTGTGCGTGTGTTCACTCTCTCTCTAAAATAAACAAATCTTAAAAAAAAAAAAGTAGACAACTTATATTAAATTCCCATACTCATCAGTAATTATTAGCATTTTATCAATTTGGTTTCATCTTATTACACCCCCCTCCCACACTCTTTCCACACACACCTTAAAGCAAATCCCAGATATTGTACTGTTTCACCAACAAATACTTTTTCTCCCATATAACCAAAATTACAACACCTACAAAAGTAAAAATAATTCCTTAATATCTTTTAATACTGAGCCTTCTTCAGATGTCCTTGTTTGTCTTAAAAATATTTTTTCGTATTTGGTTTATTTAAATCAGAATCCAGATAAGTTATGCACATCACATTTGGTTGGTATATCCAATTCTCTTTCTATCTGTTCTCCTCCCCCCCCCCCTTTTTTTTTCATGCCATTTATTTGTGGAAGAAAGCAGGTCATTTGCCCTGTAGAATTTCCCATTTTGGATTTAGCTGATTGTATCTTCAAGATCCCTTAACTTCTTGTAAATTGATTAGATTTAGAGTCGATTAAATTCAGGTTCCTTCTTTTAGCAAGAAATACTTCACAGGAGGTACTGAATACTTCTTGTTTCAACAGTTAGTAAGCAAATCTTTTCTAAATCATCCATTTCTAGTGATGTAAGGGTTAATCAGTGGGCTCAGGTACCGTGGTCCTGTGTTCCCTCTCAGCCTTTCTCGTATCATTTTAGTGTTTATTGAAGATTGTTTTCTAGAACAATTATTTAATTAGCAACCGCAAAGCTGTGATTTTTCTAATTATATTACTGGATTTATTTGTTAGCGATCATCTATGAAGAACTTTATGTTGTCAACTAATCATTCAGTTAATTTGAAGTATAGGTCCTACAGGGAGGGCAGAATAAGTGCATGACTCTTATGTATCAGTATTTTCAGAGTAATGAATTGGGTCCCTCGCAACTTCTCAGAGGTGACTCAGGTACCACCCCCACAACCCCAGCTGTTTTTGAAGTATCATTATCAACTCTTAGAGCTATAGATAGTATTTCTATTCATTGAAGGCACTGTTCTTTCTCAGGATCTAATTATCCCAATCAGCCTGGCCATTGTGTTCTTTTTACATTCGCCAGTGGTCTTTGTCCTTGTTGTTGTTTTTTTTTTTTTCTTGTTTTTTTTTTTGCTTTCTGTGGTTTGGGGGCGGGGTTATTCTGGGTTTATCAAGTACTTTTCACTCGAGGCTGGGCATGGCCACTTCCAAGGAGCTGTGGTTTCTTTACGTGAGAGGTGGTACTTGGAGACCGCAGTCAGTATGCTGGGGCGCTCCTTGCTATTAGCATATCATTGTTTCTCAGCTGTCTCTGTGAACAGAACAGAAATAAGTGATTTTTAGAGAGAGGAAACATAAGTTATGAAGTAACACAGATTTTGCAATGCAAATTTAAGATTTATGAGTTTTTATTTTGATTTTATACTTGTTTCTCACACTGAAAAACTCGTTACTTTGTTCTGACATTTCTATAATTACTTGCTTTATCTTGCAGAATACATTCCCCCACATGTATCTTGTATACATATAAATGGTAAATGACTAGTATTAGTAATAACCGTAAGGTTACTGAATGCAGTTCAAGGTTTTTTGTGATTTTTTTAAATTTTTTTTTTTTATCATTCTTAGGCTGTGTCGTTTAGGAGATACACACCAAAATACTGTGTTTAAAGTTGCTTGAAATTCGTCTTTGAGTAATTGCACAACCAACTTGAGTTACAGTTAAATTAGTTTCTGTTCATTTTCAGTGTTTAGAAATTTCTTTGTGGCTATTCTAATTATGTAAGACATTAAAACAGTTCCAGAGCCGAAACTATAAAATATGTTCAGCGAAGTCTAGCTTCTCTCCCCGTCCATATTACCCCATTTCTTCCTGTAGCGTTTCCTGTTGCTGCTGTAACAAATCCCCACCACCGTCATGGCTTCGGACAGCACAGATTCATTATCTTACAGCTCTGTAGGTCGTCAGTCTGCCAGAGGTCATACCGAACCAAAATCTGGGTGCTGTTGAGGCACGTTCCTTTCTGGAGGCTCTAGGGGAGAGTCCGTCTCCCTTGCTGTTTCTGGCTTCTAGCAGCTGCCCACACTCCTTGGCCTTTTTTCTCTGCCTTCAGAGTCAGCAACATTGCGTCTCTCTGACCCTTCTTCTGCTGCCAGAGCCTGCTCCCTGCCCACTGCCAGCAAAGGTTCTCTGCTTTTAAGAGGTAATCTCCACACATCAAAGTCCTGAACCTTAATCACATCTTCAGAAGTCCCATTTGTCATGCAGGGTCATTTATTCGTGGGATCTAGGGACTAGGGCACAGATATCTCTGGCTTCTCATTATTTTGCCTACCACACTTTCCCCCAAGGTAACCATTTGATCATTTTTCAATTTGTCTTTTCACTGTTTGTTTTTGAAAACGTGAGGAAATCCATATTCCCCCACCTACCTCCCTCAGAAGAGATCATACTGTAAACACTGTTGTGCGCCCTGCTTTTTTTCACTGTCACAGCAGTATGTCCTGGAGTTCCTGCCAGGGCAGCACTGAGGATGCCTGCACTTCCTACGGGGGGGTGGGGGGGGGGGTGGTGAGGACACCCCACTGTGTGCAAGGTCCTCAGCTGTTGAACCCTATTCTTGTGGATGAACATTTGCATTTTTTTCATTCTTTTGACACTTAAAATAATCCTGTAACAAAAAGCCTTGTATGTACATCATTTTTACCTTTTTTTTTTTTTTTTTTTTTTTTTTGGTATTTAATTGGTCTTGCTTTTTACACTTTTTTTGGGTTTTTTTTTTGTAATCTCTATGCCCCATGTGGGGCTCGAACTCACAACTGCAAGATTGAGTCACACAGTCCTCCGACTGAGCCAGCCAGGCACCCCCTGATTTTTTACACGTAGATCTTTGAGCTCTTTGGAATGTGTCCCCATGTATAGGGTGAGGGATGGATTCATTTTATCCTTTTCACCTTTAGATTTTGCCTCACATACCTAACTTTAATACCTAATTTTAAAAATTAATCCATATCTCCATCCTTCTGAATAATATACAAAACTTAGAGTGATTGCTTACATTATCGCTTACCCTCTTATGTAGTATACTTTTTGTTTTTCTGCTTCCAAACTGAAGGTCATCACTGTTTTATGCAGACACACTTACTGTCTCGAGTCTCCTTGTTCTGTCTTCCACCTCAGGGCTTTCTTCTAGGGTCATTATCCTTCTTCAGGATGAGGGCACATTCCTCCTGTGAGCATCCATCAAAGTAAGCTCTGTGTTTCTGTGTATCTGAAAAATTTTTTATTTCACCCTCTTTTTAAATCTCTATTTAGCTGAGGATACAATTCTGAGTTCTCCTGCAACTGTAGATATGATCCCATGTTTTCTCATTTCTTTTGTTGTTGAGAAATCACGATTCCTTTTCACTTCACCCTACTTTTCTCAATGGCTATTTCAGATCTTCTCATTGTGTTCATTGCCCTGAAGCTCCACTATTGTGCATCTAGATAAGGATTTCTTTCTCTCATCCTGTTTGAAATTTGTGGACTTCCTGAATATGAGGATTCCACCCTTCTGTTTTTTTCTTCTAAAATTTGGTTCACATGTAGAGCTCACTCTTTCCTCAATGTCTGTTAGTTTCTTGTCCATATTTTTCATCTTTATCTCTTAAAGATCCATTCTGGATATTTCTTCACATCCCTTTTTTGTTCACAAATTCCTCAGCTGTGTGTTTTTGGTTTTTGGTTTTGTTTTGTTTTTGAGAGAGAGAAGGAACGCAGGAGAGAGAGCATGAATGCAGGAGAGAGAGCATGAGCTGGGTGAGGGGCAGGGGGAGAAGCAGGCTCTCTGGTGAGCAGGGAGCCCAATGTGGGGCTCAGTCCCAGGACCCTGGGATCATGACCTGCGCAGAAGGCAAACGCTTAACCAACTGAGCCACCCAGGTACCCCCCAGCTGTGTCTTTTTGACCTGTTCTTGAGTTTTTACTTTCAACTACATTTTTTAATTTTAATTTTTATTTTCAACTACATTTTTAAATTTTTTTAAAGATTATTTATTTGAGAGAAAGAGAGAGAGATCACATACACAGAGGGAGAGGGGGAGGGAGAAGCAGACTCCACACTGAGCACAGAGCCCGATGTGGGGCTCAATTCCAGGACCCCGGGATCATGACCTGAGCCAAAGGCAGACAGATGCTTAACTGACTGAGTCACCCAGGCGCCTCCCCCTACATTTTTTTAGGTTCTTTCAAATATGCTGAGTATTTTTGGGTGATATCCTGTTCTTTACTCATTTTTTAAATTCTCACATTTATTTCTTTAAGCACTTTAAAACAATTTTATATTTTTCATCCAATAATTCCAATATATAGAAAATCTGTGATGGGTCTGATCCTGCTGTTTATTGTTTCTGCTGAGTCACACTGCCAGGGGCTTATCCTTACGTGTCTTTTTTTTTTTTTTTAAGATTTTATTTACTTATTTGACAGATAGAGATCACAAGTAGGCAGAGAGGCAGGCAGAGAGAGAGGAGGAAGCAGGCTCCCCGCTGAGCAGAGAGCCCGATGTGGGCCTTGATCCCAGGACCCTGGGACCATGACCTGAGCTGAAGGCAGAGGCTTTAACCCACTGAGCCACCCAGGTGCCCCTATCCTTACGTGTCTTATACTTTTGGATCATGTATCCTATGCAGCCGGGCGCTTCCTGGAGCAGTACCAGAAAACCTGCTCTCAAGTTGCATCTGTCTAGAGAGGATTTGCTTTTCCTTCTGCCATGTGAACTTCAAGTTAATTTCTTGGCTTAGAGTTTCTCAGCGCATACAAATAGTCACCATGACCCCCTAAACTCATAGAAAATTGACCTGTGATTACAAGGTCTTGGGAGAGACTTTTTTCCTACCTGGACTCCACATCAAGACTGACAAATGTCTTTGTGTCCTTCTGCCAGTGGACAGAGAGGCACCATTTCTCTTAATATGTAGCCCTCTGAAGGTCTGGCTCTCTGCCAGAGCTTCGGTTCTGATGACACAGTACCGGTATTTATTATTGCTAATGCTTTATCTTTAGGCTTTTCACAGCAGGGGCACCTAACCCACCATATTTACAAGAACAAAACTATGTTCTTTTAATATACTAGTGTTCCAGGGGAAAAAAGAGAAGAAAACTTGTGGAAGAATCTAAGGCAGAAGAAATAGGGTTGGGGGGGCTGCTGGGCTTCTTACTGTGAGGGAGGCCCTTGCCGTCAGCCTCCGTCCATGGCAGGTGAAGATGGCCGAACACCGCCAGGCTCCCCCACTACACCTAATGTGGAATGACAGCAGGGCTCAGGAGCTCTGTCCTTCCCGTCTTGTGGTTTTCCTGACCTCTCTGCCAACCCCAATGCCCTGCTTTTCCTCCAGCTTCAACCTGAACCTTCTTTCAGGTTTCACATAACAAAAATATAGCTAAAAAACCATTATACTTAAAGTCTCACATCCCTTGATCTCTGGATGCTGCTACAGAGATCATTTCACAGAAATGGTCAGCAGCGATTCGATGTGGGGTCTCCCGAGCAGTGGGTAGGGAAGGCTGTCCTGATGAGTCAAACCTGTGCCACGTGGTGGCCAGGTTCTAACCACCTTAGAATCCATTGGCGTCCTTGTCATTAGAGAAGGCATCCACACTCCCTTGGAGCCCAAGCCTGTAAGTCCTGTGAGTCTCACCTCTGCAGGTAGTGAGTCCGTAAGTCCATTACTTGTGTTTGAAACAAGTTTTTATTTAATCCTAATTTGCCCAAGTTTCAGATTGCAGATGAGAGTGAAAATATATATATTCATTGCTAAATTGTCCTTATTAATGGGAGGGCGGAGGCATAGAGAGCTAGAAAAATCTTTCAGGGCAGGGGATTTAGAATATGATTTGCTATTGCATATGGACATGTAGCACTATCTGAAGATCATAACAAAATAAAAACTATACCCTGAAGACATCTTTAGCCAGGAAAGGAGCTGGATCGCCTTTACTCTTTACCTTTTTATTCCCAGCTTGTTTTAACGGATGGCATCCCTTCTTACACCTGCCCCGTATCAACCTGAACAGACTCTCCTTACCCCATCCCTCCCCCAGTTTGCTTACTGTCTTGGTGCACAGTTTCTCAGAGAGAAACAGTTATGTAATGAATTACGATCTGATTAATTGAGTTAATTACTATAAATGAACCACAGTACCCCTAATAGTTGTATTTATTTTAGAAAGTAAGTGGTAGTGGAATTAGAACTGAAGAGACAAAAGACACATTTATAATTATTAATAATTTATAATCATTGATTAAGAATTTCATGTCATTTTGAAGTCTTCAGTCAGTCCGCAGATCCTTCATTGATAGCTGGTGATCGCTATCACTGTGTGAATACCGGACCCCGGTGTTCACATCTGGTGCTAGTGCTTTCCAGGTGTTACCCCGTTTAACTTACAGCCAGCCCTGGCGGCAAGGACTGTCCTCTGCATCTTCCCCCTGAAGAGGCTGGGCGTGGAGAGGCTAAATGAAGGTCAAAGAGCCAAGAGGTAGCCTTGTGGCTCAGGACAGGCACCATGGCCCTTGTCGTGCACCAGTAACTGGCTCACCTGGCTGGGGTGTAAAGCCACTGACAGTCGTTTGTAGCCCCCACTACAGTCACCACCGAAGGTTTTTTTAGACTTACTCGCAGTAGGTGCCGGTGTGGGACCCAGTTGCACAGCCGTGTTCGTTTGTGCCCGCGGACTTCGGGTGACCCTGGGAGCTCGCTGTCCCTTCTGATGCCAACTCGCTCACCTCTTCTCCATTCCAGTTCCTGTTCCAGCAGCTGGGGATGCTGGTGTCCTTCGTGAAGAGCCACATCCGACCTTACATGGATGAAATAGTCACCCTCATGAGAGTGAGTAGAAGTTAGTGCTTTGGCCAGTCATCGGTGGGTCAAGGGACATCCAGGGGCAGGCTCGGAGAGCGCGGACATTTTGGTCGTGGGTCTTTGTAGAGCTATTACAACAGGAGTACAAAATGCGGGGCAGAGTTCCCCCGAGGGTGGTGACGGCGGAGGGGACCCGCTGCAGGCCTGGCCCCTGAGTGCGAGGTATGAAGTTGGAGGAAGAATCCTGAAGTCCTTGTTCTGCCAGAAACAGACTCGAGTTCTTTGCCTCACACACAACAAAGCAATTTCACTTTACTGCTCCCATGAAAGCCCTCCTTCTTACGGCCCATAAAACCACGGCCTTAAGAGAGGTTTGGGGACTGGGTTTCCGTAGCACTGTTACACACGCTGAACTCCTGTCAGGCACTGAGGAAGGAGGCGAGGCTTTACCCCACCACCTTTAAGAACATAAATGCCACCTTCTGACTGCAGCAGCACCTGTCCCAGATTGTGTAACGTGCGCCAAGCGGGTGCGGAGGGCTCCCCATCGGCGGCAATATCGCTTTATTTCTGTTTGAGGGGAAGGCCTGCCTCCTGCTGTGCTGTGTCATTTCAAGGTCTCTGTTGGGAAGCTCGCTTTGCAGAGACGGCCGTGCCCTCAAAGAATTGGAAGACAATTCTTCACTGATCCCTTCTGTCCTCTGCCAGCCCTTTGTACTTAGCTTGGAGGAAGCAGCAGGACTAAAATCAAAGCGGCCAACTTCAAAACTGGAACTTCCCTGAAACCAGGTCTCAGAACTGAAAAACTCCCATCTGTACAAATAATGAAAACCGCTTGCTCCCCGACTCCTGCCACGGGGGCCTCTGTACCACGAAGCTGAGCAGAGTGCCAGCGAGCCGGTGGACCTCCGGGGGAGGGGCCTGGCAGGCAGCAGTGTGCTCGCGGTTGGAAGCAGAACTAATCGGAGACTTAGTCCCCAAAAAAGACTTAGGACCAAAACACAGAAGTTTGAGGCAGGGAGCTTCACACCTGCAAAATGCAGCTTTCATTTCCTCCAAGATGGGTAAGGTGCCCCAGGGGCTCTGTCTTTGACTGCTGCCCCTGGGCATTTTAATGAACCCCCCTGAGCCTGGGATGAGAACAGCCTCAGTTCACAGTGATCCCTGGGCAGGCTGCCTGGCTCCTTGGAGAGAGAGAAGCCCTTGTACGGAGCCAGCAGTAATCATGGTGGGGAAGTAGGTGGGCTTTCTCTAAAGAAGGCAGAGTGCGGGCCAAGTGCACACACATCAGACAAACCATGGAGGGTATAAAATCGGAGGTGTTTCTCTGGCAGAGGTTTTTATCTGAGCAAATAGCTTTTTCTCTCTCCAAGGAGAGAGAGAAAGTTTTATAAGCATCTTTTAGTATGGTTTTTACTTTCTAAGCTATTACGATTTGTAAGACTTTTTTTTTTTTTAATAAAAATACTTGATGCTTCAGTAAAGCCTTTCTTCTGAGGAGTTTTCTTTTTATTGACTTTATTCTGAATTAGTTGAGGGCCCCAAAGTATGAATATGTATGTGTTGCCGTCGTTAGTAGGGCTAATCTATCATCGTCAAGTCTCCTCTGGAGATTTCAAACAAGGCAGTAGGCAGTTTTCTTTTTGGCTTGATTTAAAATGCCAGCTTTTCCTGGGGTCAAAAACTCAGACCTATTTGGGGTACCGAGGCAGATTCTGTGGCCAATTGGCCAAGTTTTTACTTTGGTAACTTACGTGGAAGATGACTATACAGGTGGAGAAAAAATGCTCCTTTTGTGGCTTTATCCAGGCCTGAAAATGATTTGGAGCAAACGTCAGGTGCCGCCTATACCTAGCAATATTTAGACTAGCAAAGTCCAAGTCCAGAACGGGCAAGAAACTGTTCACACTGGGATCACCCTTTGGTAGAGAGCAGCTGGTACCCAAAGTGGAGAATCCGCCGTGGGCCGGCTAAGAGCCCCTGAGTGAAATAAACCTAGTCATTCATTCACTCTGTGAATGTGTTCGGGTGGCTGGACTATGTCAGGTGCTGTGCTAGGTTCTGGAGAGACAGAGATGGCTCAAAGAGGCTCCTTGCCCTTAACGGGTTTACAGTCTAGTAGAGAGAAGGTGCCAAAGAAAATGAAGTTACAATGGGTGCTAGAAAAGAAGGGGATAGAGGGACGTAGAGTGTGTAATGGAAGGAGAAGAGGAAAGCCTTTATGGAAGTGAGGCTTGAGGCGGGTCTAGAAACGCAGATGGCACTTAGCTGAGCAAGAGGTGAGGTTCTAGGTAGAGCACAGCACAAGCAAAGCCCAGGAGGGAAGGATCCTGGTGCATTCTGGGAAGTGCCATTTAATCCGTTCACTGTGCCTGTGATGGAGGATACAGAGAAGGCTGGGGAAAGAGTCTCTCTTGGGACAGACTGTGCTCACTACAGTTTTGCTTCTTTTGGGCCATCCTCAGTTCCTTGATTCCTAGTTCAGCAGAAGAGCATGTAGCTTTACTTCTCTCTGTCTTCCCTCTCTATAGGAATTCTGGGTCATGAATACCTCAATCCAGAGCACGATCATCCTTCTTATTGAGCAAATTGTGGTAGCTCTTGGGGGTGAATTTAAGCTCTACCTGCCCCAGCTGATCCCACACATGCTACGTGTCTTCATGCATGACAACAGCCCAGGCCGCATCGTCTCCATCAAGGTGAGTCCCTTAAGGGTGTCCTGTAGAGGGATTCCCGGCATCCTTCAGAGTCCGGGGTGATCGGCTAAGAGGCAAGCCCCTGTTCTGAGTGACAGGATGGTGCTCGAGCCACAAGACTGAATCTAATGAATGCTAATACCTGATGTGTGCAATTGACAGGATGTTTACAACCCTCTCTTGACTGGCCTTGTGTTTTCTCTCCTTCATTGGATTATTCTTGGTAAATGTTTTATCCCTGACCTGTTCTCACTATTATCTAGCAACTGATTCCTGGTCCATTGAAATAAGGTCAGAGAAAGCAAAATAATATACAAGCAAAATAAAATAATGGGGAGGGGGGAGTGCTCCCAAAAGAATGTAGCTCAAGGCCACTTACTGAAGGCTTTTCAGAGTCCCCGCAGAATCTCGAGTTGCCCACGTGCTCCGTGCGCACGTGTACACATGTGTACGCACGTGTACTCCTTCCGCTCCCGCTTGCCGCCCTCCCTACGCTCCGTGTACGTGGTACCTGCCTGTATTTGCCCATCACCAGGCTTGTGCTCCCTTTTGCAGCTGTTGGCTGCCATCCAGCTGTTCGGCGCCAACCTGGACGACTATCTGCACTTGTTGCTTCCTCCTATCGTGAAGCTCTTTGACGCCCCGGAGGTTCCGCTGCCATCTCGGAAGTAAGCACCTGCGCCTGGGGACAAAGCAGCCATCGAGCTTTTCATGTCTTGTTAAAAATGTCCTTTTCTTAAGTTCCCAGGCCATCCTTCCATTTTGTTGTTGTTGTTGTTACCTCAGCTCTCTTTATTTTATTTTATTATTATTATTTTTAAAGATTTTATTTATTTATTTGACAGAGATCACAAGTAGGCAGAGAGGCAGAGAGAGAGGAGGAAGCAGGCTCCCTGCTGAGCAAAGAGCCCAATGTGGGGCTCGATCCCAGGACCCTGGGCTCATGACCTGAGCCGAAGGCAGAGGCTTTAACCCACTGAGTCACCCAGGTGCTCCAGCTCTCTTTATTTTAGTCCAGAAATGCCCCAGGCTTCTGGAAATCTTAACCGTCTCTACTCCACGGGGTCCTGTGTTGGAGCCAGGTCACCCGAGCTGCCTCCGAGGCCGTGCCTTCCCATTTGGTGCTGATTGTTA
The DNA here is from genome assembly GCA_004024625.1 of Mellivora capensis. Classification (NCBI taxonomy): domain Eukaryota; kingdom Metazoa; phylum Chordata; class Mammalia; order Carnivora; family Mustelidae; genus Mellivora; species Mellivora capensis. The sequence goes on from PISX010023833.1 coordinate 20,618, forward strand.
AGATAACCCTCAGCCACATCTGGTACCTCAGGACCATGTGTTAACAATTCCCCGTGTCTGTGGTTATCGTAGGGCAGCATTAGAGACAGTGGACCGCCTGACAGAGTCCCTGGACTTCACTGACTACGCGTCCCGGATCATCCATCCGATTGTTCGAACACTGGACCAGAGCCCGGAACTGCGTCCCACGGCCATGGACACGTTGTCTTCGCTGGTCTTCCAGCTGGGGAAGAAGGTGAGACGAGTTCTAAACAGACATGCTTTTCTGCCTGGCTTGGGGAAGATGACTTTTATCTGTGAACGTCTCTGTTTGCCAGTCTGTAGCTCTCAACTGCCTTCAAAGAGCTAGGAATTACTTGCTTTTTTTTGTCCTTTCATTTATTTACCAAATATTTCTCGAGCCATCTGTGTGTTCTAAATGCTGTTCTGGGATAACATAGTACACAGAATGACAGAATGGTGTCCCGGTTCTCATGGAGCTTCCATTCCACTGAGGCAAAGCTAGTAAACACAGTCTGTGTCAGAAGAGCTTAGAGTGAGCGGGGAGAGCTGCTGTTTGTTGAAGGTGGACAGTGAAGGCCTCTGATAAGTGGACATCTGACCAGAGACCCGAGTGCAGGTCTGAGCCCAGAGAGTCGGATGCCGGCAAAAGGACAAGCAAATGCAAAGGGGTGCGGAGGCAGCATGTTTGAAGGGTCCAAGGAACAGCGTGTGGCTTTAGAGGAGGGAGCTGGGCGGGGGGCGGGGGGGCAGCTTGAAGTTCACGTCGTGGAGATAAGGCAGGGCTAGGATGGGGTATAGAGACCAGGTGCTGTGGGCTAGTTGTTCTCAGATGTCCCTGGACAGTATCTACATAGCCGGAACCTGTTAGAAATGTAGATTCTCGGGCCTGCGCCCAGACCCACACCAGAAACTGGCTACGGAGCCCAGCAAGCTCTGGTTTCATAAACCTTCCAGGTGATTCTGATGCCCACAAAAATTTGCACATCACTCCTTTGAGCCATTATAAGTACTTGGGCCTTTACTCTGGGCAAGACTGGAAGTCTTTGGAAGACCTGGACCGCAGGAAGACTGTGGTCTGACCTGGTGACTCCCAGTGCTGTGTGGAAGAACGGACCAGGCCAAGAGTGGGAGCAGAGAGAGCACTCAGAGGCCGTCGCGGTAACCCAGATGGACAGGGCTGCGGACTAGGATTGTAGCCGGGTGTGTGTGTGTGTGTGTGAGAGAGAGAGAGAGAGACAGACAGACAGACAGACAGGTGACTCTTCTGAGTAAGAGAGAGCCACCCCAAGTCCAGCAGAACTAGCTATAGCTCGCGGGGGTGATATTCCATTGCCTCCCACTCTGCAAAGTGACCTTTCTGATCTCTTCCCTCTCCTTCGACAGTACCAGATTTTCATTCCAATGGTGAACAAAGTCCTGGTGCGACACCGAATCAACCATCAGCGCTACGACGTCCTCATCTGCAGAATCGTGAAGGTGAACTGCGCTCGGTTTCTGTCCCAGAGTCCCCCGCTGTCTCTCCGCATAGGTCTGGGAGCACTGGCTGGTTTTTTAGCTCTAAACTAGCAATGGGCAGGCAGCTTCTGTAGAGACAGCAGGCTCTTCCCAGCTCTGTAGGCAGCGTGGGCTCCGTGGCAGTGACAGGCCCCTACCACCCACGTGCAGAGGAGCGGGAGCCTGGCTGCCTGCCTGTGTGCTTCTGCTGACAGACCCCATGGCATGCTTCTCGAATAGCTTGCACATGCTACAAAATAGTCCCCTTCTTTTGATCCCCGCCCCCCTTGCCTTCCGGGCCATACAAAACCAGGCAGCGGGCTCTTCACCCCCCGGCTCATAGCACTTGGTCCCTGGGATCATGGCCCACAGCACTTGCTTCGCCAGCTGCGTGCTCATCCTGCCAAGTCCGTGCTGTCCCTGACCAAGAGCGACCGGCAAAGATGGGTCTGCAGTGGGCAGTGTAGCCCACCTGTGGTTCATTTGGTCCGTGCTTGTAACTTTTTCCTTCCTGCTGATGTCCTGACTCTTCCAGAAGGTGCGATCCTCCCAAGGCTTAAGGGTGTTTTCTTACCTGGGAGAACCTAGCAGTGTTGCAGGATTTGTCTGTGGATCTCTGGTTGCAGGGATACACCCTAGCTGATGAAGAAGAGGACCCTTTGATTTACCAGCATCGAATGCTGAGGAGTGGCCAAGGGGATGCATTGGCTAGCGGGCCAGTAGAAACAGGACCCATGAAGAAACTGCACGTCAGCACCATCAACCTCCAAAAGGCAGGTCCATGAAAAAAAAAAAAAAAAAAAAGGCAGGTCCATGATCTCCCGAGGGGCTGGGGAGGGGTTGCTTGGAAAGGAGAGCACTACTCTTCTCTCTCGTTCAGCTCTCTCGTTCAGAACTCTTCGCTCTTGCTACCACCAGTTTAAAACAACCAAAGACCAGCCCAGGCATTTTTCCGAAACTCTAGATGCCATGAACTTAGGTCATTTTGTCTTTTTCCAGGTGTTCAAATTATATGTTTTTTAAAATTAAGGATAAATGTAGAACAAAGTTCTAAGCTTCCTTGGAGCTTTGATAGTAGAATCCTTTGTTGCAAATACCATTCTCATTTTTTATGTGAATGGAACAAAACCAGTGAGTCCCTTCGTTAGCCCTGAGACCGGCCAGCTCTGTAAAGCAGTGCTTCTCAGACTCCTGAAACTCCCAGGACTTACTGACTGCGAGGGGCTGAGGAAAATGCATGTTCTGAATGGGGCAGTCCGAGGTCAGGCCTACATTCTGCATTTCTACCAAAGTCCTAGGTCATGCCAGTGCTACTGGGCCAGGGACCATACTTTGAAGAGCAAGCTTTTAGATCTTTGCAGATAAACACTGAGTTCTTTCTGCTGACGAAAGCCTGGGATGTAGCTGGCTTCTCATCACGTATGCCACCAACCATCCATTTAAAAACAGGCCGTTTCAAAGCATTGCTGGTAGATCTGAGCAGGGTCACTGTAGTTACGTCACTGAGTTAAATAATTTCCCACGTTTCGCATCAGCATCAGTGCTTCTGGTGCCTGTGAGCAGCGCCCTGTCTGGAGTCCCACGTGGTGGCATTCTTCCTTTCTTAGTGGTTGGCCCACAGCAGCTGCACTTGAACGACGGCAGTGGACTGAGGTAGAGAACTGGACAGGACTAGGTCCCTGCTAACTTGTTTTCTTCTTTTGGCCAAGCCTGTGAAGATTTGAACACACACCTGTGTGTGTGTGTGTGTGTGTGTGTGTGTTCACACACAGCTGGGGGAATGCTGGGGCTTATCACTGACTGCCGAGCCAGCCGTCACCCGGACACGCAGCTGTAAGGTGACCGCTGCCGAGAAGGGTTGGGTGATGTACGAGGGAAGTGGTGAAAGACCCCTGGGGCAGGGGCAATGCTGCTTTCCCTCCCTGGAGTGTGTCACTGCTAGTCCACGGCTACAGGAAAAGGAGGGGGCCCGCAGGCACCTGGCATGCCCGGGCGGTTGTTGAGGCGATCCTGCTGACACCTCACCCCTCAGGGCGGGGCCAGGCAGAGAAGCCAGATGCACATTTCTGCCCAGATGTTTTCCGCCTGCCTGGGTTCAGAATGTCCTTCCAGCCGGACAGCTGTCCACCCTCTCGGAGCCGTGTCCTGACAGTTTTAGGAAACTCCCCGGTAGTCGAGGCTGCTTCTAGGAAGGTTGGCTTTCTACCCAGGACTTGCAAAAAGAAGCGTGACCTTTGCCAAACAGAAAAAAGAGTTTCTAGTGTGTCTCACCTAAGAGAGCAGATCCAGTCCAGGAACCCAAAGCAGACTCTCCCACACTGACCCTCAGCCCCGTTTGTGCCCCCACACACTCGTGTGTGGGCAGCCTGGGGTCGGTGCAGCGACCAGTGTGACCCACTTTCCGAGTAACAGTGCACCGCCTCCAGAGTGTGTGCCAGGATTTTCAGCAGCCTTCCCATCTGAGGAGAAGCTATTTGGACTTACCTGCTAAATGAATAGGCTGGCGGATGGTCCGTCAGTGTCTCCGGCCTGGCCAGAGGGGACAGGCAGCCGTGGCTGGTGGCAGAAGGCAACTGGCTGGCACTGACACAGTTATCACAGAATCCAGAGAAGCCAGAGTGGATTAGGTTTTAAATGAAAGAAGAGCAGGGAGGGGCCCACGTGCGGGCCTTAGCCTGTTTGATAGATCGTGCAGTTGTCCATGAAGCCAAAGTTTCCAGAGACTTCTTTGTGACAATTTCTCAAACAGTGACAGGGACAGCACTGACAACTGCCAGCATCTGTGCAGGGCTTTCCGCGTGTCGGGCGCTGGTATAAGCTCGTTACGTGTATTGACTCATTTACCCTTCACCCTGTGAGTTAGGTGCTCTCGCTCCTGCTGGCATCTTGCCGAGATGTGGATGTTGAGGCCCTGAAAGGTTGAGTGATTTGCCCAAAGTCACCCAGTTAATGGGGGAGCCAGGGTTTGACCAAGGGAGCATGACTTCAGAGCCCAGTCTCTTAACCACCGCCCAGTGTGGCTTCCGCCCCACCCAGGCCCGGCCTCACATCACTAGAGGGAAAAAACATTCGTGGTCCCCCCTTGTGTATGTTCAACTTTTGAAACACTGTGCGCTACAGAGCACTCTCCGGAGACCCTTTGTGTAGGAAGGAAGCTAGGGGCCTCTCCAGAGAACAGGACTTGATATTCCCTTTTTGTTCAACAGAACAAAGTTTAAAAGTCAAGTAACTAGTGTCACCCTTCCTCCTGGCTCAGGGTGCTCATTGTATCGTCAGAATCGTGCACGTAATTTTTCAGTTTGTCCCTTAACGTCTCTGTCTCAGTTTCTGACATAAAACTGTAGTTTAATATGGTATCGCTCATTTGTAACTCATCGGAAGCCACAGCCCGTCTCCAGTTTATCCCAGGGAGGTGATGGGTTGAGTCGTTGATGGGCAGGTGGTGTAGCACACAGGCATCTCTTCCATTCCCTGGACCACTTCCCTGGAGAACCTGTGCTCTGACTTACTCAGTTTGCCTAGCTTAGGGAGGACATGTGTCAATTCTGGTGGAAAAATCTTTGAAGAATATATTTTAAGATGTATTTATTTGAGAGAGAGCATGAGCGAGGAGAAGGTCAGAGGGAGAAGCCGACTCCCCGTGGAGCTGGGAGCCCGATGCGGGACTCAATCCCGGAACTCCCGGATCGTGACCTGAGCCGAAGGCAGTCGTCCAACCAACTGAGCCACCCAGGCGTCCCTGAAGAATATATTTTAAAAGTTCAGGCTAGGCCAGCTCAAAGAGATGTCGTTTTGATAATAAGAGCAACCATTTTTGCTCATCTGTTCCAGCTGGGCTCTTTAGACATTTTATCCCTTGATGCGGAAGACTGAGGCTCTGATGCAGCATACAAGCGATTTGCCCAGAGAGTTCCGGCTGCCGGGTGGCGGAGCCAGGATGCCAGCTGGTGTTCCTGACTTCACAAGAATAGGCACTCACAGGAACACCAACTTTGTGCCAAGCACGGGTATAAATCCGTGACACATACTAATTAATCCTGGAAACACCCTAGGAGATGAACTGTTATCCTCATTTTACAAGTGAGGAAACAGGCCCAAGAGAAGAGAAGTAACTTGCCCAAGGTCAGCCAGCCAATGAGTTAGATCACAGCCTTTTGAACTCAGGCCGCTGAACTCCAGAGTGCAGCTGGGGCCACGACACTGTGCTACCCGTCCCCAGAGCCAGGGTCTTCCCATCCACCTCCCTCAGCTTCCCCTGGCCGGAACTCTTGATGCCTGGAACGCTCAGTTTTGAGGAATGTTGGAGGGGATAAATCAGAAAGTAAAATTAAATCTGTTCGACTCCTTTTGTCTCATTCCACCCCGGTGCCCTGTGCGCTGGGCTCTGGCTCGTGGCTGAGTGTAATGTGATTCACGCTGTTGTGAACCTGACGATTTTGCCTCTCCCCGTGTGACACTTTGTTGTCGAATGAGCCAGTGTCCTAATGCAGAGCACCCGGGGCCCGTCGCACGCTGCAGGGGCCATTAAGCGTTGTTGAATGCGCTCTGCGTGTGACGGGCCCATCCATTGTGGGTCTGTAGAGCTTTCTGCTTTGCTGATAGAGTCCAGCCCAAATGACTTGTAAAACAGTATTCGTCCATATCATGCTCTATGCTGGGGGTTGCTGCTTTTGTTTTGTGGCTTCTGATTAAATATTACTCTCTTGTATTTGTGCTCTGGGGGACTTTTGTCACGAGAGGTGTGGTTTTATTAAACCAAAGACAGAATCATCTTTAAATAGACGAGGGCTCTTTACAGTTGGCCCTGGAAGCTGATGGTTTTCCATTGTTGCCTGGGGGATCACAGGCCTGGGGAGCTGCCAGGAGGGTCTCCAAAGATGACTGGCTGGAGTGGCTGAGGCGGCTGAGTCTGGAGCTCCTGAAGGACTCCTCGTCGCCTTCCCTGCGCTCGTGCTGGGCCCTGGCTCAGGCCTACAACCCGATGGCCAGGTACGTCCCCTGCGTCGGGATGGGATCAAGAGGACCGGCACAGAAAAGACTGTACGTAAGAATTCTTCTTGGCGATGATTGTGAAAAGGGCTGGTATTTTTAATTTTGCCAATTTGTGGAGGAAAAATAAAGGGCAGATTGAACAAGCTTATATCCTAAGAAAAACATCCGTCTTAACCTTGCTAGCAGACCTTTCCTTAGTAGATTTGGGTCCAAACATTTTAATTATAAAGTCATTTACAGCTCTGAAAAGAACTATGTAATGGTTTAGTATAACTGCTTTCCAGTAGTAATGAACTCTATTTACTGCTGTATTTACAACCCCCCCCCCCAAACTTTCTGGTCTTAAACAACAACGGTCACTTGTTTTGCTCATCGATCTGCAGTTTGGATGTGACCTGTGGGGACAGCTTGTCCCTGCATCAGTGTCAGGGGGGGTGTTGGTCCAGGGGCCGGAGGACCCACTTCCAGCATATGGCTCGTTCCCATGTCTGGCGGGTTGGGGCCTTCAGATGGGAACAGCCGTGGCGAGGGGCCTTGGTTCCTCTCCATGTGGGTCCTTCTGTGGGGTGCTTGGGCTTCCTCACAGAATACTGGCAGCTTTTCAAGAGTGAATGTCCCCAAGGGAACGAGGCAGAAGTATATGGAATTTTAGGACCTGGCCTTGGAAGTCACACAGTTTGACTTCTGCCACCCTCTGTTGTTCAAGGCAGTCACAGAAGCCCACTCAGATTTGAGGGAAGGAGATATGGATGCCATCTCCTGATAGGAAGAGCGTAGAAGAGCATGTACACCAGCAGATACTATTGTAGCCATCTTCGGGAAACAGAATTGACCGTAAAATAATACTGTTTTAAATAATAAATCTTAAGCCATTAAAGATTTGGTTTATAATCTTTGCATATAGAAGATTTACAGTAAAACGTAAATAAGCAAAGTGGAATGCAAAACTATGGAAATGTGTGACTTCAACTATTTAAAAACACATGTACATGGAAAAAGACTAGAAAGTAATAGAGCAGTGATTAAGTTGGAAGGTCTAAGGAGTAGTTATTTTCTCTGTATTCCTTTTCCTGTTTCCCAAGTTCGTCTACAATGGATGATGATTATTTATAATGAGGCCTAAAGTGGTATTTTTCTTGCACAAAAATAGTTCCTAGGATCCCCCTAACTCCACAGTGTGCAGATTTTGTATGCTCAGCTGACGTCGTGTACCTCTCTTCTGTTCCAAGTCACTTCTGGGCACAGTGTCATCCCAAAGAGGCTTGGGATAGACATACTCCCACGTGTTTATTCCCATAGTGCCAAGTGTGCTCATTTGGGATCCGGCGTGGCCCTGGATGTAGGTCAGAAAGTGTATTTTTTTAATTTACACAGGACTTCTTTTGGGCTTCATGTTATCCTTTAGATTTCAAATTTTGTTTTTTCCAGCAGATTCCAAAATTATATACACTGGTCTGACTTAACCTTTATATTGTGTAATAGGAAGTGAACGTAGAGGCATCAAATGCTCAGCCCATACGTTATACGCACGTCTTACAGTTTCCAGCTCGCTTCCCCCAGCGTTCATCCAAAAAGAGGGGATGAGATTAAAGTTCAGATATCAGGAAAATATGCCCGTCCATAAAATAGTCGTAGTAATCTTCGAAACGGCACCTCTGGTCCCAGGTCTTTGTTGGTCTCCAGCAGTTGTATTGGCTTGGAGGGCCTTTCAAGAATTTAGGGATTGGGGACGCCTGGGTGGCTCAGTTGGTTAAGCGGCTGCCTTCGGCTCAGGTCATGATCCCAGCGTCCTGGGATCGAGTCCCACATCGGGCTCCTTGCTCGGCGGGGAGCCTGCTTCTCCCTCTGCCTCTGCCTGCCACTCTGTCTGCCTGTGCTCGCTTGCTCTCTCTCCCTCTGTCTCTGACAAATAAATAAATAAAATC
>PISX010023834.1:0-29023 GCA_004024625.1 Mellivora capensis
GTGATGCCACCAACTTTGGCTTTCTTTTTCAATATTCCTTTGGCTATTCGAGGTCTCTTCTGGTTCCATATAAATTTTAGGATTATTTGCTCCACTTCTTTGAAAAAAATGGGTGGGATTTTGATAGGGATTGCATTAAATGTGTAGATTGCTTTAGGTAGCATAGACATTTTCACAATATTTGTTCTTCCAATATGATACATTTTTAATTGATTTTCATGTATGGTGTCAGGCAAGAGGAGGGATTCATAATTTTAATGTATAAATGTCCTATTAATCCATTACCATGTACTAGAAAGACCATTCTTTTCCCAATTTAATTACCTTGGAATCTCTATCCCAAATCAGTTGGCCACACATTTCTTCTTATTATTAGACCATATGTTTCTTCACTATTTCTCTACTTGTTATTCTGTTGCATTGATCTATATGTCTCTCCTATGCCAATATTCCCTTATGTGTTTTTTATTTAGAGCTTGGATTTTTTGTTTGTTTGTTTTTTACTATGTTTCTGTGTAGAGAATGGTTAATATACCAGGCTTGACACTGCCCTCCTTATAAAAAACATGCTGCTGGGATGCCTGGGTGGATCAGTCAGTTAAGCATCTGCTTTTTGCTCAGGTCATGATCTCAGGATCCTAGGATCAAGCCCCACATGGTGCTCCCTGCACAGGGAGCCTGCTTCCCCCTCTCTCTCTGCCTGCCTCTCTGCCTACTTGTGATCTCTCTCTGTCAAATAAATAAATAAATAAATAAATTTTTTTTTTAAAAAAAGCAAAGAAAGGGGAAGAAAAGAAAGAAAAACATGCTGCAAGGCTGGCCCTTGGCTGGCATCTGGGAACTTGGAATTCAGGAGTGTTTCCACCATTCCTTACACAAAGAATGATTCTCCATAACTAAACTTTGTAAACACTAAAGTTATGCTGAATAGCTGATTTCCTTCTGAAGTCTGGAATTTTGGTAGGTGCTAGGCAGATGGTCCCTACTTCCTTAATCCCCAGTGAGAATCTTGTGCCCTGAGTTTCTAATGAGCTTTCCTGGTAGAGATGTTGTCACAATTCATTACTGGAGGAATTTAGCATGTCCTGGGTAATTTCACAAGAGTGAACTCTTGGAAGCTTAATCCTGGTTTCCTCTTGACTTTGTCCTCTGTGTCTTTTCCTTTTGCTATTTTTCTGCAGTATTTCCTTCCTGTAATAAACCACTGCTATTATGATTATCTACGGTGTCCTGTGAATCTTCCTAACAAAACACTAGATCTGGGAGTGGTTTAGGGACCCCTGCCACACTGTCTCTTATCTCCCTGTCTAGATTATGGTTTCTTTCTAGGACAGAGACCATAGTTTAATTCTCTTTAAATCTTCCTATGCTGTCTTATATACAGTAGATAACTAATAGATGTTTATTGTCTGAAATAAAGGACCTAGAGAGATACAAACTAGATGGTTTCATCAGATCCTTACTTACTCAGAAGAAAACTTAAGGGGCACCTGGGTGGCTCAGTGGGTTAAAGCCTCTGCCTTTGGCTCAGGTCATGATCCCAGAGTGCTGGGATTGAGCCCTACATTGGGCTCTCTGCTCCGCGGGGAGCCTGCTTCCTCCTCTCTCTATCTCTCTGCCTGCCTCTCTGCCTACTTGTGATCTCTATCTGTCAGATAAATAAATAAAAATCTTAACGGGGCACCTGGGTGGCTCAGTGGGTTAAAGCCACTGCCTTCGGCTCAGGTCATGATCTCAGGGTCCTGGGATCGAGCCCTGCATCGGGCTCCTTGCTCAGTGGGGAGCCTGCTTCTCTCTCTGCCTCTGCCTGCCTCTCTGCCTACTTATGATCTGTCTCTATGTCAAATAAATAAATAAATAAATAAATACCTTAAAAAAAAGAAAGAAAGAAAACTTAAACCTAGAGAAGTATATTTATGAACTTATAGAGGGAACCATTACATATCACTGCTTTGTAATTATCTAGGAAAAACCTTTGCATTTGCTTTGTATGCAGAGTAGATTTTCCCAAGAATTGAGGAGGGCAAACAGCAGTAAGCTAAGCTCCTACCTTACCTCATGATGGACCCACAAAAGAAGTTACCAGTCATAGATGTGCTGTCCAATAATTTCTGCCCAGTGGTTTGGAAATGTGTCCATCTTCCAGGCTGAAAATACATTTTGAAAATAAATGGCACTGATCTTCCCTACGCTCACTCCAAGTTTTTCCCATTTTGCCCAATCAATTAGCACATGGACTCACCCAGAGTAATTACATTTTAAGAGATGGGGTTAGTGCAAAGATCAGGATAGATATTTTGCTCAGTTTGCAAAACTATAACCCTGATATATACAATTCAAAAATGGAGGTGTCCTGTTGAGACAAAGTCAGTTGACTTAGAGAAGACACTTTATTGTTAACCTCACCTTCAGTCTATCTTAATAAAATTTCTGACAGTAATACACAAATAAGGAAAAGGCAAAAGAAAAACATCCTGTGGATTGCATAGTTAATGGAAATGTGTACTGAATCAAGGAATAAACAAGTCATGCTATATTTGGAACTTATCAGATATTATTAATCATTTGTTAAGAATTATGTGTCAGGAAAGTCCAAAATATTCTCTCCTGCAGTCTTTCCTTCCCTTTTCCTTCTCTATTGGTCTTTGCAAAAACTTAAGTTATCTATATCCACTGAGATATCCCTGTGGCATGAGCTAGAAACCTATGTGTATTCTTCACAAATCACTATGAACTTCTATCTTCTAAGCAAGGAAGTTTTATTTGCCATAAATAAACAAACAAATCCCAGAAGATTAGAGGTCAGTGTAGAAATCAAAAAAGCTGTACAAGGTTGCCATACATTTTAAACATAGGGGGAAAATTTCTTTCAAATTTATATATCTCACGAACTAGTAAAATTTTAGAAAACAAATTTGTTTTAACTTAAAGCTTTGTAGCCATAATTAATCCATGATGTGGGAAAAAATAAAGTTTTAAAAATGTATAGAATATACAAAAGAAATTTCTATCTATTGACCTATCTCAATTCAACAAATATGGAAAAAACTTCTTAAGAGCAAATATTGGTATTAAGATGGAAATAATAAATTTGGCTCACACACTATTTTTAAGTTAAATGCAAGAAAACTGTGTTCCAAATCTGTTGCACCACCTGGCACAGGGTTTAGTTAAAGAATAGTTTTGTGTCTGAGTAGTAGTATTACTCAAGGTTTTCTTGGAAGCAGTGTTTAGCATTCCCCTTATATTCCAAATAACTACAGAAGTTATTATTCACATTTAAACTGGCAAATGTTTTCTATCCTGCAGGATTTCATGAAATGCTTGGATTTCTTTTTTTCTTTTTTTTTCTTTCTTTCTTTATTTTAAAGAAATATGTGCATTAGAAGAGCATGGCTACATTAAAAATAAAATAATTGGAATTCAGCTAATTCTTTTACTATCTCTAACTAAAAATTGATGTAAGTTTACACAGATATATACAATTGACCCTAGCTACAGAACATTTTTACATAAATGCTGGCAAAGATCTTTTGTATATAAAATTCATATTTTCATGAAGATAAAATTCCTTTTAGCATATAGCTAATAATCAATATCCTAGAAACATGAATAAAATCAAAACTACATTTTTAAAAGCCATGCTATTTTAAGGCTTCCCTTTATTAAATTCTTTCATGGAACAGATAAGGCATCACCTTGAAAAATTAAATCACCAATAATACTGTTTGCACTATAAGTTCTCCTAAAACCTACTGAATTTATTCCTTTAGTGTCAGCTTTTCCTTCTCTACAAACTACTCAGCTATAAATCCAGTTATTGAGGACTTCTGAGTTGTAAAATGCTAAGAGTCTTTCTTACTTTTCAAATAAATAAAATGATAATCACCTCAGCTAAGTATTTAAAAATTCAGTATACAGTTTCCGAATCTATGTTTAGAGCACTCTGCTCTCTCATTTGTAGACCCCATAAATAAGATACACAAGGCCTGGGCAGCATTTCTCAGTATCTTGGATCCTTGAGCTCAGGACTCCCACCAAATTAGGTCAAATGCCACTAGACTCCAGCAAGTCTGTGTACTGCTGCCCTGCTGAGAGGATTAAAATTCCAGCAAGAGGAAGACTGTACTCATTTTAGTTTGAAATATTCTCTTTCCCCCACCCTGTTTTATTTGAATGAGCTGAGTCACACACAACCTTATCGTGGACATGAAATTGTTGTTTTTTGGTGGATTATTCTCTACTTTAGGAAGCACAGAGAAAAAATATGGCAGAAGGGAAGGATAATAGTCTGTTAATGAAGACAGATCAAGAAAGTATTTCTGTATAATTGAGAAGCAGTTTCTTCATTGCAGAGTTCAGAGTGGCTCAAAGGAAAGGTGACTGTCTTCCTTCTAGACTGGAGCATCCTGACCAGCTTGAGGTATTCAAAAACGAGACTCAGCTTATGGTTAATTGTCGATGTTGTGGACTTTAAATAAGTCAGTAACGTGAAGTTTTATTTATTAAAGTGTTGGGTTATTAGTTGCCTTTTTTTTTTGCTTTATTTATCAAAATAAAAATAGTTTTACCTTTTCTGATTATTAAAGTAATCCATGCTTCTTACAAAAATTCAATTTAAGCAAAAAAACAAAACAAAACAAAAAAATTACCCATAATGTTATTACTAAAAAATAAGCATTACTAACAGAAGCACTATATATTTGTTTCATTTTTTAATGCATGGGCACATGTAGAAAAATTTGGACAGAAGTGTACATATAGCTTTTAAACTAATAATTTTTCATTAAACAGAGTAACACAGTATGGCCTTCTTGCTACATCAAATATATATACCATGATTTTCAAATTTGCATGAACATACCATAATTTATTCACTCAATCTCCCAGTGATGTGCATTTATTATTTACAATATTTAACTAAACAATGCTGCAATGAACATTCTGGTGTAATTTACTTTGCATATTAGTCCTGTTATTTCTTTAGAATTAATTTTTAGGAGTGGGATTCCTGGGTCAAATGTTATGCACATTTTCAAGCTTTTGATAAATATTGCCAAATATTTCAGAAAAGTTTCAACAAATTCTATTCCCACCCATAGTATAACTGAGAATGACATTAGTTTTTCTTACTTTTTAAATTCAGTGCTAATTTAGTAAGGAAAAATCAAATTTAATTTTTGCTTTAATTTGCATTTCTTCAGTTATTATTGAGATTGGCTATCATTTCATGCTATTTCTTCTTTAATTGATTATATATGTCCTTTGCCTATTTTCCCCTTTTGGTTGTTCATTCTGTAATTAATTTGTTAGAGTGCTATTTGTCAGTATTAGTTCTTTGTGTGTCATATATTCATGACTATCTTTCCCAGTTTGTCCTTTGTCTTTGACCTTAACTTCTTCTTTTCAATACTATTTTGTAAGTTGCCTGTAAGTCACTCCTGAATGAGGGGATAACTGGCTAGATATGCATAAAGACACTGAATTAGTAAACAGAATAGTAATTTGAATGCAGATCTATTTGCAATGTCCATGCCTTTATATTCTATGTTCCCTCAAGTTTTGATTGTCCTGAATTTGGCCTATTGGTACATGTTTCCCACAAATACAAAAATAGTAATTAAAAATGTAGCCCTCATACTATCTAAGGATGATATTATTCTCCTTCATACTTCTTTGGAGTTCTAGATCTTGATAAATAATGTAATTCTTCTGCACATTCCATAAGATCAAACCAAATTGGCTGGAGTTGAGCTACTTTCATCATTGTGCAGTGGTGGTCTGAGCACAGCAGCACAGGTCCTGTAAGAACAGCTGGGGGAAGATACAATTCCCAGCTTCAGGGATCTCTTAATCCAGTTAACGTATCTGTGGATCTACCTATATGCACAGGCTTAGTTTTCATTGACACAGAAATTAATTCTCAGAATTTGTCAACTGCTCTCATTCAGCAATTTTTTTCCATAAAACTTCTATTTTGTGATGATAGTATAAGCTGATATTTACTATATATCGTATATTCTTTTAAATGTTTTCGTTTCTTACTCATCTAACCTTCACAACTCAAAACTGCAGGGTTATTATGATCCTGCTTTTATAGACAAGGACACTTTGAAGCACAGACACATTAGGCAACTTGCCCAGGATTGCAGTTTGTAAGTGGACTCATGTTATAAGGGACTTGGGTTGTCTGTTTACCACTAGTTTGGGCTACCTCCCAGCACAATGTACCTGCACAGCATGAAGTGCTGATTGTAGAATTGAATACATAGACAAATCAGACCTCACCGGGTCCTCCCACTATATGGTGGGAGGGACACACAAATGCCAAGCAAACCCCTATTCCCAAGCTCACTGCAGAGAAATAATCCATACAGCTTGGATTTTAGAAGCTACAGAAGTCAGAAAAATCTCTTCTAGAGAGGAGGTACCAAAGGAAATTAATGGGGAAATGTGAGCTATATGCTCAAAGTGCAACTTTTTAATGCTGACAACTCAATATATGAAAATAAAATTTACAAGTATAATTTATTTCCAAGTCTTCCAGCCTCCCAGGACAACAATTTCCTTTAATTCCCCAAACAAAATGGTTCAAGCCTTTATAACACTTGCTATCAGAAGGCCAGTACTTCAACAATTTTAAAAGAACTTCTGAGGAGCTTCTATTCTCCTGACTCATCTCCCACGACTGTTGTCTTTCCACTGGCCTTTCCCAAAGAACCCCTACACAAGTCTACTGTACATCTTTTATTGAGGGCTGAATATAACTGAGGGAAAAGATAGGAAACTTAAAATTAAAGTTTAGACATCATGGTCCTAATATTCCATAGCCACCACAGCCTGGAATTTCCCATGGGCCGTCTGTCTTCTTAGGTTCCAACTTCTGCCAAAGTGCAGATCTTTTTCTTCCCTTACTCAAGATCCCATTCTCTCAATGCTATCAGCCTCAGCCAAGTGTCAAGAATAACTATCCAGGGGTGCCTGGGTGGCTCAGTGGGTTCAAGCCTCTGCCTTTAGCTCGGGTCATGATCCCAGAGTCCTGGGATCGAGCCCCACATCGGGCTCTCTGCTCAGCGGGGAGCCTGCTTCTTCCTCTCTCTCTGCCTGCCTCTCTGCCTACTTGTGATCTCTGTCTGTCAAATAAATAAATAAATAAAATCTTAAAAAAGAAAAAAAAAAAAGAATAACTATCCACACCTTTAATTTGCGGTAAGAAAGGACTGCTAAAATTGTCATCCTTCCAGTGAGTATTTTCTGTTTTAGAATACTATTGAAATACTTCAAACACATTTCAATGTGGTAGAATTTCAAACTGGAACACAAATTGAAAAAAAAAAAGTCAAGAATGTAGAAGGAGATATTTTCCAGAAAGGAGGAGGAAGAGTAGAGGAGAATAGAATAGAGAAAATGAATGAGTCCTGAATGCCTGGGATTCTGTCTCTGGAATAAAATTGATACATACTAAAAGCATCCAGTATTTGTTTGTTTGTTTTACTTTAATTCCCTTAGGAGAGACAGCAACTCTTTGGACAGAAGAGATGGCTGTTTCAGGATGTGATCCTTGTTTAAATGTTTAGAAACATGTCCACTGCTTAAGTTAGAAGCATGTCCATTGTCTGGCAATGGCAAAAACTAAAATATCTTTACATATTTGTTTCAATGGAACATTGGACAATGATTGTAATTTCCCCCTTACTCCCCTGTATTCATGGTATACAACATCCCTGTATATAACATAAGCATGAGAGGTAAAAATAAGAGTCTTGGATTATAAATCAAGAATCCTGCATTTGCTCTGGATGTGTCCATAATTAAGAAGGTACAAAATAAGAGATAATACTAGCTGGTTTCTAAGGTTCTTTTGGCTTGAAAGTCACTTACTACTTGATCAGTCTATTTAACAGCTCAAACTATGATCAAGATGTACTGGCAGATCCCTACTTTTAAATTGGCTTACTCCTTCCTCTAGTTGAGGAATGTTGTCAGGTGAAACCCACCCCAGAATGGCCTGCTGCCAAAGGAAAGTGCTTCTCTCAGGGTGTCCTAATTCTAAAGAACAGCCAATGTGAAGGTATAAACTCTGACCTTACATCAATTGAAGACAATCCTAAAGGTCTAGCTTAGCTCCAAAGCTTGCAGTGGGAAGAGCTGAAGCCTTTCTTTCAATTGTGTCTTAGTTCAGCTTCTGCCAAATCCTGTTGTCTCCTCACTTCCTCACAATACCTTCACTGTATCACAGTGTTTGTAGGAAGGATACCAGAATCTTGAGAAGTTCACTGTTGTAGGAGATGCTGTTAAACAATTAGATTCCATGATAGCAACATGGATTACAGCAGGAATTTCTATTACTGCTCCGGAGAATCTTTAACAATTATTGATGCCTGGGTCCCACCCCAGACATTGTGATTTAATTGGTATAGTTTAAAATGAAGCATCAGCAATTTTAAAAACTTACCAAGTGATTCTAACACACAGCAGAGTTTGGGAACCATTGGATTATAGGATATTAAATAATAGAGACCAAGGGCCAGTGCATAACCATCAGAATCAAGATGAGTACAATTATCATAGCAAGCAGCAAGGATAGAGTAGTAGTCAAGAAGGACTGAACCAGACAGAGCTAGGGATATGGTTAGTAGAACAAGGCATTCCTAGGGGCAAGATGCATGCACAGTCAACAAAGGTACTACTTGAACACTCAAAAGAAATTAACTATTGATAAGCAAGAAACTGAGGACAGTTAGCCTGATAAAAAGCCATGATTCCTCATCCAGTTTTTGAATATGAACCAGTTTTCAGACCTAGAATACACTGACTGAAGGAATGGTTAAGGCCCAAAGTAGAAGATACCTGAATCACCATGGCACCCCAGTCCTTCCCCAAAGGACGTATGGCTATTTATTTGGGTAAGCATTCACTCAGACATTCCAAGGACCATTCGATAGATACTCTTAGCTGACTTTAATACCTAGAGACCAGAAATATCATAATGGCCCTCATATGAAAATGGGGCATGTGGGGCATATGGGAACTAAATAAGAAGTAGAATCCTGAATTAATTCCAACTCACAGCGGTTTACTGAGTCCACTGACCTCATTCCCATCCTCAGTGGTCATTTCTCAGTTCCCTGAGTGAATAATTGGAATGAACTTTGCAGATGGCATTATCCCCACATTACTTTCTTCTTTTTCTTTTTGATCTGAAGGATTCAGATCTATTATCATGGAGAAGTCAAGGGAAGACCTCAGAAACTACTTTCCTCTCACTCCAGTCATTAAAATACACACATACACACACACACACACACACACACACACACACACCTACCTTAGTGACATCCTGTAGGAACCTAAAGGAAGCAAGGGGAGTGGTCCCCATATTATCTTTATATAACTTGCCAGTGTGGCCTCTAAAAAAATGATATTGGAGGCCTACTACAAACTCATTGAAGTAGAATTCTCAATTACAGTAGCTGTGCTATAAGTGGTGTCTAAATGAAAGCAGATTAACAAAATCTCAGAAACATGGTATATGGAATTGATCTGAGGAATGTACTATTCCCATCTCTATCAAGAAGGAAGACCAGAAACAGTATGTATTCCCAAGATCTGCAATCTTGTCCCAGGCCTATATTAGTTCTTCCATTCTCCATCATAACATAATCTGAAGTGATCTAAATCACCTGGACATTCCACAGACTATCACACTGGTCTACTATATTAATGAAATCATGTTAATTGTATGTAAGAAGTGACCAATATATTGAAGTCTTTGGTAAAATGTTAAGTACTACAGAAAGCAGAACATAAATCCTACAAAGATTCATGGGCCCAGAATATCAGAAAAGTATTTTAGGTCCAGTGGTCTGATCATGCTAGTATACCCAATCCAACATAAAATGCAAAATACTTCATCTCATTCCTTCCATCATTAAGAAGGAAGCACTGTATCTGGTAGGTCACTTTGAGTTCTGAAGGCAGAATATTCCATACTTGAGAATCCTTTCCCTGTTTCCTCGGTGACACGGAAAACGGCAACCTTTCCATGGGAAACAGAGCAGGAAAGAGCCCTGTAATTAGTCCAGGCTACAGTGCAAACAATCTGGGACATACAATTCCACAGAACCCAAGACATTAGAGTTATTTATGGTGTAAAAAACATTTTAAAAAAAGTATTTATGACAAGCCCCAGGAGGAGAATCCTAAGTTTTCTCCTAGAGCTCCAGACCAAAGTCATGCCATCTACAGAACAGAGCAGAATTGTACACCATACAAAGAACAGCTCTGGGACATTACCAAACCTAAAATGGAAAAGTGACCATTTGGCCAGAACTGTTAAGCATGATCTGGGTTCTATCAGACCCAGTAAATTATAGAGTCGGATGATTCCAGCAATAATTCGTCATTAAAATGGAAATTATTTATCTGGGATTGACACAGGCATGACTAGAAGATAAAAGTAAATTATAGGAGCAAGATACATAGGCTCTCATGTAATCTGCCCCTGATTCCTCTCCTTCAGCTCACACCTGTGACTGCATAGGGGATTCCTTATGACTAATTGATGGAAGAAGCAAAAAAAGCTAAGCTTGATTAATAAATGGGTTGTCTCAGTATCTAAGTACAAGGTGAGAAAAGACTGCTCAGGGGTAGTTCTGAATGACAGCAGGGAGAGAAAGCCATTTCACTGACATAGCCTTGGGTAGGGGGAGGATCTGACCATCCACTTAGTCTGGAAAAAGAACTGGCCTCAGAAATGTATGGACATTTCATGCTTTTTCTCCATCCTACTTTGAAAGTAGGTAAACAAGTATAGCAGCTACAGCCTCAGAAGAGCATGGTGATCAGGGCAGACCGCTCAGAAACGACAACTTGGAACAGTCCTATCAGGTAAGACACCTGGGCAGCAGGGGTGTTGCCTAAGAATCAACTAAAAAATCTAAGAATAGGCAATAATGTTGAGTGTCAGTTACAATCCCAAGACCAGCTACTGTGACAAGCACTGTGTTTTGTCTCACTAAACTTCTAATATGGAGGGACTGTTCTTAAATAGGGAGAAATGATCATGTAATGCAAGTGGATCCCAGCAGCACAGGGATGGACTAAGCAGACACCAAGTTGCCTTATCCTGATCCCCTCTATAAAGCCCAAGGAACATTTCCCTGGATGTTAGGGGTGCTGCCTGATGAGGGCTCACTGTTGAATCTCTTCCCCATTTATGTCCCTCACTAAGAGCCTCTTGCAACATTTCAGAACAACTCTGAAGGAATGTCAGTCCAGCACTCCCTGAGGGATTAGGCTGAAGATTCTGTACAACTACATCACAGTTCAACTCCCTCTGCCTAATCCTAAGGCCCTCACTTCCTCATAGGTGCTATGCTTTGAGTTCTCTCCAGTAGTTTCTGCATGCCTATCTCCATCACAAAGTTGTTTTCTGAAGAATCTAAGAAGGCTGTACATTCACTTTAGGGGAGCACAGTACCAAACTAGAAGACAAAATATGGAACAAATTGTTTAACAGAGAAGGAGAGGGAGCCTCTAAACCTTGTTTCAGTCACGGCTCTTATCTAAAGCACTACCCAGATTATGAAACTTCTTCCCTACCATCGCATTTTTCTATAAGGCTTTTCTTCATGTCCTAGGGCTAGAATTACCCCAGGAGTCAACTTTAAACTCAGGTTTCTACAGGCATAAGTGTACTTCCTTCCTCCTTCTAAGAAATGATTTGTTAAAAATCACACCTAGGACAATAAGCCCACCAGTGGTACTTGGTAACAAAAAACTCAGTTTCTTGGAGTTATAAGTGAGCTGGATTCTATATGTAAAGGATTGTTACATGGAGAGATTCAAAGACAGATTTAAACCACACAGGTTAAAATATCTCCAATGTGGAAAATAAAATAAAATATCTCCAGTATGTATTTCAATGGATTTCTCTACCGGATCCCATTAAAGCTTTCTCATTAATATCCTATAACAGGGGACGCCTGGGTGGCTCAGTTGGTTAAGCGGCTGCCTTCGGCTCAGGTCATGATCCCAGAGTCCTGGGATCGAGTCCCACATCGGGCTCCTTGCTCGGCAGGGAGCCTGCTTCTCCCTCTGCCTCTGCCTGCCACTCTGCCTGTGCTCACTCTCTCTGACAAATAAATAAATAAAATCTTAAAAAAAAAAAGAAAATATATAGAGGCCAAAGATAATTCTGAGATGACATTAAAAAAAATATCCTATAATAGCTGTGCTATAGAGAGTCTAAACTTGTATTTGCTCAAGAGTAATTCTGAAAGATTGAGTGTGGAGTAAATATTCCCTTTTGAGGTAGTGAGAGGCACAGTTCAAAGAGGAAGGTGATTGAAAGGAGGATTACTAGAGTTTGAGGATAGTAAGGTGAGGGGATAAAAGGGAATAGTTTAAAAGGCTCTGCTAGTGAGCATGATTTCATACAACCAAGAGAAAAAGGAGGTCAAATGGATTAAGGTGCAGTTCACAGGTTCGATCACACCCTACTGTGAAGCCAGGTATTTCTAACATATAATTACTCTTGAATTCTCTTTTCTGAGAACCAGAGCTTGAGAATGCATGCAAATGGAAAAGCCATCAATGGGGGCAACCAGATCACTGGGAACTTAAGTAACTACTGGCTGTTTAAATAACTGCTACTCAGCCCCAGCCATCCAGCTGTTTCCAGGAGATTCTGTGCTGTCTGGCCCTATAAGATGGGCTCTTTTTTCCAGCCCAAAGAGTGAAAGTCAACCAGCCCTCTGAGTTTGACCATCACCCCTATTTTACCTCTCTTCCCCCCAGCCCCCACTGCCTTTAATCCACGTACATGAGGAAGGAAAGCTCCTTGATCCCTTCCACCTGGAGACCTCCACGCCATCTGTTGGTGCTAAATGGGAAATGGGGCAGTATTGAATTGGTGCTTGTAAGCCATTTGCCAATATTGGTCAATGGAAGATTGCATAAACCAAGTGTTTCCTCAATTAAGGCAGCCTCAGCAAACATAGACTATGACTGATAACCTATACCCATACTGACCTATACTGATAACCAAGTAGTTTCTCACAGAGAGCTTCCACAGAGATTCCATTTAATCAGCCATAAGATGTTTCAGCCACTGAGTGCGGTGTGAGGTGTATCAAGAAAGAGAAAGCATAAAACCTGCATTCAAAGGGTTCAGTGTGGTTGAGGAACAGAGCAGAAGAGAGAGCAGCATAGGATGGGGCTGGGGTTCTGGATGAGAACCAGGTTCAATTTCCTGCTCCACCATTTGCTTGCTATAGAACCTTCATCAAGTTCCTTAACTGTTTGGATCCTCAATTTCCAACATCTGTTAAATGGAGATAACAGTCCCCCCAATTTTTAAAGAACTAAATAGAACAAAATAAAGAGCTTAGCACTGTGCTTGGCACATCGAAAACATCTGACAAATGTCAGCTACTTTTTAAAATAATTATTCAGGATAGGGGTAGGTAGGTACTGACTGAGACTAACAAAGACATTTTAGTCAAATGTGCTAAAATGCCCAATGCCAAAGTCATTTGTGTTCAAGTCATGGGATATTGTCATTAGTCAGACTCATTCTCCACATTCTAATATCACTTGTTTATATGTTCCCACTCTTGTCAACGGTTGACATTCCATAAGTCCAAAACAGCAGAGATTAAGGAAAGTATCCACATGCCCTGCACCCATCCTGGATGGCAGCATCCCTCCTGGATAGCAGGAACTCCTGTGTCCCTTCAGGTAAATGGTATGAGTTCAGCAGGTCTGGTAGAGTCACAAGGTAGATGTCCAACGCATGAGTGGAACAAGTGTCCTCACCTTGGCTTAATTTAAATGTTATTCTGATCTGTAAACTGGATTTAATATTAAAAGGAAAACAAATAAATATATTAACTATCTAAGAAATAAAAATTTAATTTTAACAGTTACCTTCTTTGTGTACATTCTGTTTTAACTTAAAGTAGTAACAACCTGTTTGGGGTTTATATGGTAGGAGAACTTCTCTCCACACTCTTAAAATAACATTACATGGCCATTGCTTCCTTTACCTACAACCTACCCATGTTTGCAAGCCCCAATTATTTCTAAAGTACCACGTGTGAAGAAATTATCAAGTGTATTTATTTTTGAAAACTTTGAAGACTGCCAGATAAAACAGAACAATGCAGGAAATACAGTTCTAATATGTTAGCAGTCAATAAGTTGGTGCATATTTTATTAGTTGTTCACAGGATACATGATGCTTATAGCAGATACAAATTTGACAAAGATGCATCGCAACTTAGTTCAATTCAGATAACATACTCCACCAGGAATCAATTACCATAAAGGATAATTTTCCCCTGGAAACTTCAGATGTGTAGGAGGTTTTTTTTTAATTCAGGTCTTGATTTATAATTAAAATTATAACTGTCTTAACAATAATGGGAATGCTTTTCTCTAAGGCTTCAAAGCATTTGCTAGGAAATCATATGATTTAGCAATTGCTTCAGACATTCAACTAAGATGAATTCCTTGAAAAAGAATGTGTCCAGACCATAACCTTTAAGAGATGAAAGGAATAATCTGAACCTGTAACAGCACCGACCGCTGTGCTCAAAAGTATAAATATTCCTGTCTTTGACTGGCATTTAGCATTATAAAAGAAGAATGATGTCCTCTATTACAGCAAGGAAAGAATCATCAATTCAGTTTACATGAAGATTTTCTAGGTCCTTATGTCAATCATTTCATAAAATTATTGATTAAAGGAAATAGAAAAGTAGGGAAATGGCATAAATAATAGAAAAACATTGAAAACCTGCACACACTCAGTGTTTTGAGCTTATGATGCAGATCTCAATTCAAATTTAACCTTCAAATATAAATGTCAGGGAATGTGCCATCATTTTACTGAGCATCAGTCAAGGTCAATCAATTACTTCTGTCTACTTAATACACAATTAGACATTCATTATAGGAAATACAAAAATCTAGGACTCAGATACTAGTTTCTCTTTATTTGAACGTTAAATTTATCTGAATATTAAGAGGAGAACATCTTATAAGTGTGCAACTTAAAGAGGTATCATATCATAAAGTGAACAAAGTGATATATCAGATATAGATCATTAGCACCTAAAAGACTTCTTCTGCCCCCTCTGAGTCAGCAATTTCTCTTCCTTCTTCAAAGGTCATAGAGATAACCCATAGATTAATTTTGCCACTCTGTGAACTTTATGCAAACTGAATCATATAGTATAGATGACTCTGTGCCTGGCTTCTATTATTCATCAGTATAGCTTATAAAAAGCATACATACATATCTATAATTCATTTATTTTCATTGTTGAAAACTAATCAACTTTATAAATGAAAAAATTTAATCATATTACTATTGTTGGGCATTTGGATTGTTTATAGTTCAGGGATATTATGCAAGTAATTTTTCTATGGATATTCTTGTACATGTTTTGACACAAATGTGCAAGGATTTCTGCAGAAGACATTCCAAAAGTGCTGGTTCGCAGACTATGAACATATTTAACATTCATAAATGATGGCATTTGATGTCAAATGATGAAAAAAAAAAAAAACTTCCCAAGTAGATTTGCCAAATTACATTCCCATGAGCAATAAACTAGAATTCTTACTGCTCCACCTGCTCACCAAAGCTTGGTAAGATAAACCTGTTTAATGTTTAGACATTCTGGCAGGAATGTAGTTATAAAATCATGGAGGTTTACATTTGTGTGTCCTAGATGACTAACGAAGTTGGGGAGTTTTAACATCTGGTTATTGGGCATGTGGATATCCTGTTTAGGATATTCAAGCTTCTTGCCTCTTTAATATTGGGTTGTCTATCTTCTTGATTTGAAGAAATTCTTTATATATATTCTGAAAAACAGCCTTTTTATAGATTATACATATTGCAAATATTCTCTCCCTCTCCTTGACTTACCCTCTCACTTTTTTAGTCAAATCTTCTCATAAGTAGAGGTTCCTAATTTTGATAAGCTGACAAAATATCAATCTTCCCTTGATAGTTATTACCTTGGGTTCCCTTTTTTTTTTAATTCCAACAATGTGAAGATATCATCCTAAGTTATCTTTTATAAGATTTTATTATTTTTATCTTTGTTCATTAGACCTACAATCCAATTAGAACTAACTTTTTTCATGGTTTGACGTCTCAATGGTTTGTCTCAATGAATTTTCATTGTCTCAATTCTGTTCTTTTAGGTCTTTCTTCTTGCATTAACAGTCATTTTGCTTAAATATTATAACTTTTTTTAAAGTTTTTTTTAAAGATTTTATTTATTTATTTGACAGACAGAGATTACAAGTAAGGCAGAGATTACAAGAGAGGCAGGCAGGGAGAGAGAGAAGGAAGCAGGCTCTCCGCAGAGCAGAGAGCCCGATGCGGGGCTCGATCCCAGGACTCTGGGATCATGACCTGAGCCGAAAGCAGAGGCTTTAACCCACTGAGCCACCCAGGTGCACCTTAAATATTATAACTTTAAAATAAGTTTGAATATTTATTTTTAAGTTCTTGTTTCTGGTCCTCTTTTTTTAAAGGTTGTCTTTGCTCTTCTTGGTTCTCTGTTTTCCAGATCAGTTTTAGAATTAGTTTATCAATGTTCATGAAATGATTACACTTGAATTTTCATTTGGGTTTTGTTGAATTTATTGATAAATTTGAGACAGAATTATCTATATAAAATGTCATTATATGGCTTTGTTTATTTAGGTCATCTTTAATTTTTTTCCAGTGATGTTTAAATTTATCTCTACAGAGGTCTTAAAACAATTAGGTTTAATGCAATTATATCCAAGTTATTTTAAATAGATTTAAACCGAGGAGTTTAGGTTATTTGATTCAGATTTTTTTTTATTTTTATTTTTTCAACTTTATTGAGATACAATTTACATGTAACATTTTAGGTTTATGGTGTGCAATATGAAAATTTGATATAAGACTATATTGTGAAATGATTTCCACAATAAGATTAACAGTTCTATATAATCTCATATAATTATTATTTTTGCGTGTGTAGTAAGAACATTAAGACCTACTTCCTTGGCAAATTTCGAGTTTATAATATAGTATTGATAACTATAGCTATAGCCACTATGTTATATATTAGATCCCCAGAACTCACTCATCTTGTAACTAAAAGTTTGTATGCTTTGGCCAACATCCTTTCCATTCATCATATATATATATATATATATCCATTCATCAATTAATGGATACTTAGTTGTTTCCATGTCTTGTTTACTGTAAACTATGCTGCAATGAATAAGAGTGTGCAAATATCTCTTAGAGATAGTGATTTCACTTCCTTCAGTTATATTCCCAGAAGTGAGTTTGCTGGATCATATGATAACTCTATTTTTAACTTTTTGAGGGACCTCCATACTGCTTTCCCTAGTAGCTGTACCAATTTACATTCCTATGACCAATGTAAAAGAGTGCTTATTTCTCCACATCCTCACCAACACTTGTTACTTCTTGTCTTTCTGATTATAGCCATCCTACTAAGTGAGGTGATATCTCATTGTGGTTCTGATTTGCATTTCCCTGACAATTAATAATACTTAATAATTTCATATATTTGTTGGCCATTTGTGTGTCTTCTTGGAGAAATGTCTATCCAAGTGTTTAGCCCTTTTTTTAAATTGGGCTATTAGAAGTGGTGTTTTGTTTTATATTGGTGTCTCTGCTTTTGAAGGAGCAAACACCTCTTCCAATCTTTATAGAATGGTTTCAACAGGTAAAAACCCTTTCTTGTTGGTTTCCCAAGTTAATGGGACTACCAGAATGCAGTCATACCAGCTGGAGCCAATTAGGCTGTTTTGGGGTTTGCAGTGGGATATGCAGTTGGTGGACTTGTTATCAGGCGTTCAGACAGGCATGGATCCTGCCTTATACTTGGTGGATGAGACTGCTTTCCATACCTTGTTCAATAGGGTGGTGCTGGGACAAGGGTCCAAAGTTGGGTCCTTGGGGAGCCTATTACCAGGTGTGCAGATGGGTGTGGCTCTAGCCAGGTCCCGGGAAAAGCCCCCATTTGATCACTGGATGTGTTCCTAGTAGGCAGAACTGGCCCTGGACTGTGGCTGAGAGGACTTGGAAATTAGCCCCAGTACTGTGTCAGGTATGCAGCTAGGACTGCTGTCTGAAGGCTTGGCTTTGGAGGCACAGATGGGCATGTCTCCCTTTAGGTCCCTGGGCAGGCTGGGCTGCTCCCTGACTGCAACTAGAGAGGCTGAAGCTGAGTACAGGATCCCTTCAGAATTTCTGAGGGCTCAGATAGGAGTGTCTTCTACCAGGTCCTTGTGCTACCAGGTTTCACTGTGGTCTGTGGGTGGGTGTGGTCTGTGGGTGGGCTGCAGTCAAGTGTAGGGCCCCATTTTAGGATTTCTGAGTGCAGATAAGCGTGTCTCCTACTAGGTTCCTGGATCCTTGGGACTGCAGGCAGACTGTGGCTATGAAGACTGGAGGCAAGTGCGGTGACTTTTTAGGATCTTTGGGGGCACAGACAGGAGATTTCCTGCCAGGTCTCTGGCGGGATTGCTGGTGGACTGTGGCTATAATGGGCTGGAGCCACGTTATAGGACCCTTTCAGAATCTATAGTCCGAGCTGGTCAAGCTTACCTCCAGGTATACCTGGATTGCAGCTGAGAAGGCCTAGAACAGGTTCACAGGCCACTTAAGGGTCCACAGCTGGAACTGAGGTCTATATGCCTGTTACATGATGCATGGGTGTGCATGACTCTTTCCAGGTTCCTAGACATATAGCGTTGGTGACAGGACCAAGCAGGATGGTCGCCAAATCCGTAGGATACAGAGCTAATTCCAGGTCTGTAGATGGGACCACTGTTAGTGAGTCAACTGTGTAGAGACAAGGCTGCCTTCTTAAAACAGCTCTCTTCAGTGTTAAAATGCACTGTGATATCAGTCTCCTACCTGGATCCCATTGCTCCCACAAAGGCACTTTTGTCTGTGGATGGTTGTTAAATTATTGCTGTTGAGGAGGATAAGCATGGGGAATCTTACTTACATCACTCTGGATTTTGTCCCAGCTATTAATGCAATTATCATGTAGTTTAAAATTTTTACTTTGTTTTTAGTATATAGAAATTAAATAGATTTTTGTATATTGACTTGCACCTGATAGTATGTTAAGCTTCTGTATTAATTCTAATACTTTATATTAATTTGGATTTTCTGCACATATAATCATGCTATCTGTAAAATAATAATATCTTCCACTTCACTTAATGGAAACTATAGTTGCTTAAGCCTAGAACTTTGGAGTCTTTCCTGACTCTTCTTTTCCTTATATTCCACATTCAATTTATTTAAAAGTCCTGCTCGTTTTCCCTTGACAATAACTCCAAAACATATCCCTTTTTCATCACTCTATGAGTCACAATCATCTCTCATTGGGATTATTTCAATAGCCCCCAAGTGGTCTTTCTGCTTCCACATGTGAGTCCTTTTCAACCAATGTGCAACAGAGCTACCAGAGAGATCCTGTAAAATCATGTGAAGTCATGTCACTCACAGTTCAACACTTGCCACACTCTCCATCCCACTCAGAGTAAAAGCCAAAGTTGTTAGAGTGGCCCACATGGTCTGCCTTGATCTGAGTCCTTATTACTTTTCTTCATCTCACTATTTTCTATTGTGCTCTCTGCCCGTGCTTACTGACTTCTCTTTATTTCTTGAGCAAACAAGAAATCCTCCTCCCACAGATAATTTGTATTACTATTTTCTCTGCTGGGAATATTCCCTCATTTGCTCTTAATGTTTTCTCAGCGGGAATTACCCTGACCTATTTATGATGTAAACTGTTCTTGAAGAGAAGCACTCTCTACTTTCCTGACTTTAATTTTTTTCATAATATTTACCACTCATTGACATACTTAATATCTTATTTATTTTGTTCATTACTGTCTCCACTAAAAACAAATCTCTTAAAGATGATAATTATTTTCTTTTTTTTTTCTCTACTGTATCTTCAATGTCTAGTACAGTTCTAGGAACATATCTGGCACTCCCTAAATATTTATTTAAACAATTAATAAAGCATGCATTTTAAAAAATGCTGTAAGATTTCAACTATTCTAAAGAGATTCACAACAGTTTTGGAAAGTTCTGTGACTTCCCTCACCTACCACTGGAAGCTTCATAACATCAACATCAACTTTCTTTTTTATTTTTCCTTTATCTTTTTTCACTCTTCAAATTATATTGTCAAAGAACACATCTTTTCTTTAAATTTATTTCTGCATTTTAAAAAGAAAAACACTACGTATTAAGTCAAATGTGAACAAGTAAATTACAAAACAGTAGTAAACATTAGATCTCAATTGATTTGTGTAGGATTGGTCTTCTAAATATGAAGAGGAAGGTAAATAGTACAACCTAACATTTGATATGCTGTACATAAACTCATATATTGAGTAAACAGGTTAGAGGTTATATAGCAACTTATTTCTTCTTAGTTCTCTTTTTTATTTCAACAGATGTGTAGAATAATAAAACTTGTGATTCAAGACCATAATCATGTTCAGTGGTAGCTCAAACAGTGTGGATATTAAGGTTTGATTAGTTTAGAGTCAACCCATGACGTTGGAAAGTTTTACCCATGTTAGGAAAGCTTGAATTATCTCTCTTATGTTATCAACCAAACTTCCTTAGATTAGTATTTTGACTTTTTCAAGCCTGATAAGCTCTCAGGAAAAAGAAGGCAGGGGAGGGGGGCTAGCATTTCTACTTCATTTGAGGTAACAATTTGTCATACTTTATAATTTCCAAAGAATCTTTTTGTGCATTAGCTTCTTTAATCCATAAATCACCCTCTGAGATTGGCGTGTGTGTCCCAATTCTACTGATAGAGAAAATGGGTCTTGAAGAAGTTAATTGTGCTTTTGGAGGACAGCAAGAGATATAAAAGTCAAGAGTTGAAATTAGGACTTCTGACAACAAACAAGGCCACAGCTCTTTTTGCTCTGCCCCATATTATAGTCATAATGCTGGGGGGGGGGCTGTAAACCAAAATAATGTGACATAAGAAATTCTCTCAAGTTCCTAAGACTAAGAATTTCCCACTGGTAACTGTGACATTTCAGTGCTTAAAAAAACAGCTGTTGAATGAGAGAATAAATGGAGCATTACTATTTCCCATATGTTGATAATTCCCTTTTACCCTTGTAATCTTGGCAACTTTGGAAGTTATGCTATCATTATATTTTTAAAAAAGCAATGTCAGGGGTGCCTGGGTGGCTCAGTGGGTTGAGCCTCTGTCTTCAGCTCAGGTCATGATCTCAGGGTCCTGGGATTGAGTCCCACATCAGGCTATCTGCTCAGCGGGGAGCCTGCTTCCCCTCTCTCTCTCCGTACTTGTGATCTCTCTCTCTCTCTCTCTAACAAATAAATAAAAAAGAATCTTTTAAAAAATAGAAAATAAATAAAAAATTAAAAAGCAAGTTCATTTTTGAATTTTACAAATCCATTATTTTATTAGCACATTCATTTTAAGGTAAAAAAATCTAAAAAGGACATGTGAAGGAGGGGCAAGATGGCAGAGAAGTAGGAGACCCAGTTTCAACTGGTCACCTAAAGTGAGGTAGTTATTTACCAGAACACTCTGAACACCCATGAAACCAGCCTGAGATGAGAGCAGAAGATGCCAGTGGACAGGTAAAGCATACTGAGAACAATCAGACTGATATCAGAGGATAAACAGAAGGGATAGGGAGCCACCAGAAGCAACCCATTGGAAAGTAATACCCCAATACGAAAGTGCCCTGTGATTGGGGACCAGCATTGACTTGGAGTCTAGTTAAAAGCACTCAAAAAGAGCAAAAGATCTTAAAGGGCAACTGGTGGAATCAGGTGGTCATGGGAATGGGCCTAAGCCCATGGACCCAGGCTGACCACCACTGGTGACCACCCATGCCAGAGAGAGTGCAGCGAAGCCTCCAGTTCCTGGCCCCCGAGCCCCCAGGGTTGTGTGGCTTACACCACCACTTGGCTGGGGCACACTCCCTCCCCTGCATGAGGGAGTCTGGTGGGCACTCTCCAGAACCACAGCCTTTTGTACTCTGTGCTCACTGTGAGACTGGAGTCTGAACTATGCTCCCGACCTGCGCCTGAGAGTGCTCCATGCAGGCGCCAGCCAGTGGTCTCTAGAACCTGGACATTCCCAGCCTGGACTAGAAGGCTCCCTGGACCAATATCATTCACAGTTTTGGCATGGCGATGCAGTGACAGGCTGGTGCTTCGGGCGACCCCTGAGACGATGGCTGGGGATGTGCACTGCCGGTGGGAGGTTGCAAGCCTCAGCAGAGTTTGAAGAGGGGGAGTCTGTGTGTCCTGGACCACCCAGAGGGGAGCAGACTGAGGCTTCTCTCTGAGATGGAGGTCTGGGTGCAGTTTGCTTCCCACTAAACCTCCGAAAAGAAAAGCTGCAAAAAGCCACCAAAGAACAAAAACCTCCAGAAAACAAAAACCTGAAAAACCTGTTTCCACAGAGCCCAGACCCTTGTTAGGGGGCAGGAGACTCAACCCAAGCAAGACTGACTGAAAAACAACAGGGCAGGCCCCTCTCCCAGAAAGCCAGCCAAAAGAACAAGAACCACCATCACAGGGCCCCCATAAAACTGTAAAACCCCAATATCAGGGCAAAACAATATATTAAGCTCCTGGTGGTATTGCCCTAGAACCTGTATATTTCATAGATACAACTTTTATTTTTAATTCATTCTCACTATTATTTTTTTTTAATTTTAAAACTTACTATTACAACTAGAGGTTTAATACAACATACTCCATAAGAACCTTTTAAATTGAGCTTTTTCACACATATACTTGTATTTTTCTTTTTATTTTCTATTTTATTATTTTTAATATACATATAGATATAAGCTTCAAGGTAATCCTCTTTCCCTAATCAATACTACTCCTATATATAAACTAGTTTTAATCTCCCTATATCTCTGGAAAGTTGAGCCCTTTAACAAAGATATCAAGATACACTGAGGAAGAATGAAAATAAACTTGCTCACATACATCAAGGTTTTATAACCACAATACCATCTTTTTCTTCTGTCAGTGTTTCTGTGTATTTGTTTTTGTTCTGATATTATATAAATCTCATCCTTGGGGTTCATTTTGCCTGGGTTCTTTTTTTTTTTTTTTTGCCATTTACTTTTGTGGGTCTTTTTGTTTCTCTGTTTCTGTTTGTATATCTTATAAATCTTACCTTTGGGGCCCATTCTAGCTGGGTCTTCTGTTTTTCTCTGTCTCTCTCTTTCTCTCTCTCTCTTTTTTTCCTTTTTCTTTCTTTTTGGTGGAGACTTCCAATTGCTCAGAAGCATTCCAGGGTGCACCTTGCCTGGATTGCAGTTGATATATTCAGGTACACATCCCCTCAACCACGTCTCACCAAAATGACTAGGAGAAATGCCCAAAAGAGGAAAATTTCAGAGACTCTGCCCTCTCCATTAGAGCTATTGGATATGGACATAAACAGTATGTTGGAAAGGGAATTCAGGGTAACAATTATCCAGGCAATGGCTAGGTTGGAGAAAATCATTAGTGACAACATGGAATGGATTAGGGCAGAAGTGAAAGCCACCCAGGCAGAACTTAAAAATGCTATCAATGAGATCCAATCTAATCTAAATACTCTAACAGCCAGGGTAATGGAGGCAGAAGATAGAATTAGTGATCTAGAGGACAAACTGATAGAGAAAAAGGATCAGGAGGAGGCCTGGAACAAACAGCTTAGAAGCCATGAAAACAGAATTAGGGAAATAAATGACGCCATGAAATGTTCCAACATCAGAATTATTGGGATCCCTGAAGGGGTGGAGAAAGAGAGAAGACTAGAAGATATAGTTGAACAAATTCACTATGAAAATTTTCCCAATCTGGGGAATGGAACCCGAGTTTGTGTCCTAGAGGTAGAAAGATCACCCCCCAAGATGAATGAATCTAGAAAGACTTTGAGGGACTTGCTTGCAAGACTGATGAATCATAATTTTAGACAAGAGCTTTTGAGAGCAGCTAAGGGGAAGAGATTCCTTAAGTACAGAGGAAGGCCCATCAGAATAACGTCAGACCTGTCCACAGAAACCTGGCAAGCCAGGAAGGGCTGGCAAGACATATTCAGGGCACTAAATGAGAAGAACATGAAGCAAAGAATACTTAATCTAGCAAGGCTGACATTCAAAATGGATGGAGAGATAAAGAGCTTCCAAGACCAGTAAGGTTTAAAAGTGTATGTGACCACCAAGCTGGCACTACAAGAAATATTAAGGAGGGTTCTATTAAAGAAGAAAGAACCCAAGAGTGTCATAGAACAGAAATTTACAATCTATAGAAACAAGGCCTTCACAGGCAACGTGATGGCAATAAAAACATATCTTTCAATAATCACTCTCAACATGAATGGCCTAAATACTCCCATAAAATGGCACAGGGTTGCAGACTGGATAAAACAATAGGACCTGTCCATATGTTGTATACAAGAGACCCATTTGAAATCTAAGGATACTGTTAGGGTCCGTGTTCAAAGGAACAAGACTGATGCAAAGCGAAAGTCAAGCAAAGCTTTATTTTGCGCCAAGCATCAAAAATCAAACTGACCAGCCGGGGCCATCTCTTATGAAGAGGCGATGACAATGACCCCGACGAGGCCACTCCCCAGACAACGCTACTCCCGCGAGGTCGCTCTGGACGAGGCCGCACCCGGACAAGGCCGCTCGGGACAAGGCCGCACCCCAGACGAGGCTGCTCTGACGAGGTTGCACCCGGACAAGACTGCTCCGGACGAGGCCGCACCCCAGATGAGGCTGCTCCGACGAGGCCACTCTGGACAAGGCCACTCGCCGCTGAGATCCAACCATCCACTGCCAGTCTCCAGAATTAGCTTTGTCAAGATCTCTTTAAGAGTCTGGGTCATTCTCTCGACTTGCCTGGAACTCTTGAGGCTGGTAGGCACAATATAGTTTCCATTTAGTGCCTTCAGCTTTGGCCAATGCCTGTGAGGCTGAACTCACAAATGTAGGGCCATTGTCTGACCTGATCATGAGAGGCAGCCCGAACCTAGGAATTATTTCTTCTAGTAGCTTTTTGGCTACCACTCCTGCTGTCTCATATTTGGTGGAAAAAGCCTCTACCCAGACTGAAAAGGTATCTACAAAAACTAACATATACTTGTGCCCATATTTTCTGGGTTTCATTTCTGTAAAATCTATTTCCCAATAAATTCCTGGTTCCTTACCTCTTTCTCTTTCCCCTCTTCCCATTCTAGTTCTTCCCACATTAACTGCCTGGCATTGAGCACATCTATCAACAACATCCTGAACCATACGCCCTAATTTAGAAACCTGGAACTGCTTGCCTATAAGCTCCTTGAGTTTGCGTATCCCCAAATGAGTACCCTGATGTATCTGGTCTACTAACTTCTTACCTAGTCTTTGAGGAAGAATTATTTTTCCTGTTTTACTCTTAGCCCAGTCCCTTTCATAGTCCAATTTAACCCATTTTAACCCAAATTAACCCAATTTAACCCAAAATACTTTAAATCTTCTTCTGAATAGTTTGGTTTTTCTGGTAGGGCTAGAGCTGGGAGTATAACTAGTTTTGTACTGTTTCTCGGGCTGCTTGCTTTGCGGCTTGATCTGCTAATTGGTTTCCTTTTGAAATCAGATCAGTTCCCTTTTGGTGTCCCGGGCAATGCATAACGGCCACCTCTTTTGGGTCCCAAATAGCCTGGAGGAGAGCCAATATTTCTCCTCTGTTTTTAATTCCTTTTCCTTCTGCTGTTAATAGGCCCCTTTCTTTATAAATAGCCCCATGTATATGGAGAGTTGCAAAGGTGTACCTACTGTCTGTATAGATGTTGGCGGTTTTATCTTTGGCCATCTGCAATGCCTTAGTGAGTGCAATCAGTTCTGCTTTTTGTGACAAAGTTCCATGTGGCAGGGCTGCTGTCCAGAGTTCCTGCTCAGGAGAAACCACCACAGCCCCCGCACACCTCTTTCCATCGACAATGTAGCTACTCCCATCTGTGAACCGAGTCATCTCAGCATCTGGGAGGGGAATGTCTCTGAGATCCGGCCTTATTCCTGTGACTTGGGTTAGGACCTCCCCGCAGTCGTGTGGGTGGTCAGCCAGCTCCTCTGGCAGCAGCATGGCTGGATTTAGCACTGCTGGGGGTCGGACGGTCACTCTTGGTTCATTGAGGAGGAGGGCCTGACACCCCGTCACTCGGTGTTCGTCATCCATTGATTGGGTAGAGTCCGGAGAAGGCCCTCGATAGCGTGTGTGGTGGTTATGATGAGATTTTGACCCAAAGTCAATTTACTTGCATCCTTGACCAGGAGGGCCATGGCAGCAATTATGCAGAAGCAAGGGGGGACCCAGCTGCTACTGGATCTAGTTTCTTGCTAAGATAGGCTACTGGCCTTTGCCAAGGCCCCAGAGTCTGAGTTAAAACTCCTTTGGCCACCCCTGCTTTTTCATCCACATACAAGTGGAAGGGCTTGGTAACATCTGGGATGGCCAATGCTGGGGCACTCAGTAAGGCTGTTTGTAATTCCCAAAATGCTCCTTCGGCCTCAGCTGTTCACTCTATCATAGTGAGCCCCCCTTTTGCCAGTTCGTAGGGAGGTCGGGCAATCTCCGCAAATCACGATATCCATAGCCTATAGTAGCCCACCGTCCCAAGAAACTGTCTCACTTGTTGGGACGTGGTGGGACGAGGGTATCGGGTGATCACCTGTTTCCTGGACTCAGACAGTAAATGCACTCCCTCGTGGAGATCAAAGCCTAGATAAGTGGCATGGCTCTGACAGAGCTGTGCTTTCTTTGCTAACCCCAATACCCTTTTTCCTGCAGAGTCTGGAAGAGAGCTCTCATCCCTTGCAGACATGACTCATAGTCCTCAGTGGCTACTAGCAAGTCATCAACATACTGTAACAGAGTGACTCCTGGGTTGGAGGTTCTGTACTCATGCAAATCCTCGTGTAGGGCCTTGTAAAAAATGGTGGGTGAATTTTTGAATCCTTGGGGAAGTCTTGTCCAGTTGAGCTGGTCTTGAAACCCTTCCTGTGGGTTGGGCCACTCAAAAGCAAAAAGGGGCTGAGATTCCCTTGCTAAAGATATGCAGAAAAATGCATCCTTGAGATCTAAAATGGTATACACAGTTCTTTTGGGGCCCAGGGAGGAGAGTAGGGTATAGGGGTTAGGCACCATCAGGTGGATATCTTCAACCCATTTATTAACTTCCCACAAGTCCTGAACGGGTCGGTACTCCCCAGTCTTGGCCTTTTTGACAGGCAAAGGTGTGTTCCATGGAGATTTGCAAGGAACTAGGATCCCGTCACCTCGGAGACAGTTAATGTGTTTTCTGATCCCTTCCTTTGCTTCCCAGGGAAGGGGGTACTGCTGAACGCAAACAGCCATAACCATCACCTTTAATTGTACCATCACTGAAGGTTGTCCCCTGGCCATGCCAGGGGGCTTCCCTTCTGCCCAGACCTCGGGAAACTCAACCTGTTGGATTTGGAGAAGACTCCCCACCTTTGTCTCCTCTGGTTTTGAGACTGGCTCATAAAGGAGGTATTCATCTACTGCTGCCATAAGCACCTGTACAGTGGGTTGTCTCAAGGTTACAGTCATGTCTCCTTCTGAGAACTGAATGCCAGCTCTTAACTTGCGGAGGAGATCTCTTCCCATCAAGTTATATGGGGCATTAGGGAGGACCAAAAATCGATGTTTAACTACTCCCGAGGCCAAATTTAAGGTCCTTTCTGTTGTCCATTTACGTCTCTCTGTGCCATTTGCTCCTTGTACCCAGACTTCCTCTCCAGATAGTTTTCCCATAGGTTTAAGTAATGATGAAAACTGGGCTCCCATGTCCACCAAAAAAATCAACTGATTTCCCCTCCACTTCAATTTTTACCCGAGGTTCGGGGAGGGACTCTGAACCATGGCCCCTTCAGTCTCTGGTGGCAAGCATTGCTGTCTTCCTTTTAGAGCACTCTCTGGACCAATGTTCTTTTTCCTTACAGTAAGCACACTGATCTGAATCTAAGTCTTCCTGCCTGCCTTCTTTGTGCTTAGGCTTTTCCTTCCATTACTTTCAAATCCTTCAATTTTCTGAAGTCTCCTCCTTATATCTGGGGCTGACTGACTGGCAAACGCAAGATTCATTGCCCTCTGATTTTCGGGTGCCTCAGAGTTGATCGAGCTATACATTTTATAGGTTTCAATAAGCCTTTCTAGAAAAGCTCCTGGAGACTCATTCTTACCTTGAGTTACCATACTAATTCTAGTTTAGTCCGAGTGCAGCTTTTACTTCTGGAAATTCTTACCCATCTCAGTTCCAGAATTTCAACATATCAAAGAAAGTCTTTGTTCTGAAAAGTCTCCCATATGAATTTCCTTTAAGGCAGAATTCATCTTACAAGAGAACCAAAACAACCACAAATGACAAAAGCTCAGAATAGACATGGCTAAATACCAAGTGATGACCCTTATCAAAACATTGAAACTTCAGGAAATGTATAGAACCCCCGGAGCAGTTACAGCATTTACCCAAATGTAACACAAGGTTTATCATTGATTTAGCAGTACCTCCTGAGTAACTTAGCATATTAAGGAAAAGCCTTATGAGTCAAAGAGATCTCATTTACAATTCTGGGCGGGCAAAGAGAAAATCATTTACATTTTCTTAGAAACATCTCAGTCTCTAGTGAAGACTAAATATTAACCAATTGTGAACTGTTGCAACAGCAGTTAAGCACAAAACAGGGTTACCAACAGATTTCAAAAGCACAAACCCAGTTCCAGCAACCAGTGCCCTAGCATTTCATCCCATTTGTCATCCAAGCAAAACTTCAAAGCTTCAGGTTACCAAGGACTCTGAAAACCACGTTAACAATTACCCATTAAAACCCTGAGGCAGATAATTGACCATCAGTTCAGTCATCCCCCTGCTAACAGATTTCACGT
>PISX010023835.1:0-28967 GCA_004024625.1 Mellivora capensis
AGTGTTGATGTTACGAGAACATTTAAATGTTGATAAGCATTATGTAGTAGAAGGTGGATGTAGGTAATTTAGAAGAGACTCTAGATAGCCAAAAATAACAAGCTAAGAAGGTGAGAAAGAACAGATTCAAGAATATATACAATGCAGGTGGTGTTTGATGGGGGAGACACCCCCTTCATGTGGCAGGAAGGAAAAGGAGAAGAGGTAGGGGTGTACAGCTTAGATGTGAAAAAGGGAGTAATTCTACTTCTAGCCTACTGTAAGGAAATAATTTTTAAATATAAAACATGCATGAAGTTGATACCCATTGTAATAATAAGAAAAACATTATTTTAAATAAGAATAGTAAGGGCACCTGGGTGACTCAGTAGGTAAAGCAGTCGACTCTTGATTTCCGTTCAGGTCATGATCTCAGAGTGCTGGGATCCTGCCCCCCATCAGAGTGGGGAGTCTGCTTGAGGAGTTCTCTCTCTCACTCTCCCTCTGCCACTCTCCCCCCTCATGGTCTCTCTTTCCTCTCTCTCAAATAAATAATCTTTTAAAAATAAGAATAGTAAAGGAAGAACAATAAAGAAATGGTAGAAGCTCTTATATTTTTACTGTCTATGGAATATTATGCCATTAAAAATAATGATTAAAAAATCTGTTAGAGGGACCCCTGGGTGGCTCAGTTGGTTGGGTGGCTGCCTTCGGCTCAGGTCATGGTCCCAGCGTCCTGGGATCGAGTCCCACATCGGGCTCCTTGCTTGGCAGGGAGCCTGCTTCTCCCTCTGCCTCTGCCTGCCACTCTGTCTGCCTGTGCTCGCTCTCTCTCTCCCTCTCTCTCTGACAAATAAATAAATTAAAAAAAAAATCTGTTAGAAAGATAGGAACACAGCAACTGAAAAAAATCAATTTTTTCTGAAGTTTTCTGATGAGTACCTTCTCATTTTAAAAAAATAAGTTACAATTTTTTAACATTGTGATTTTTTTCTGCATAAATCATCCTGAAGATGGCAGGCAAGTACACTTTGCACAAACACCTTAAACAACTAGAGAGGAAAACCTAAACTCTTGTAGGTTTATTTTATCAGTGTGGCTCCTCCTATTGAGAATAACAAAGAAATTAATAAAACCACTTTACTTTTTCACTCACTGAGCATAAACCATTATTCCATAGAAAGAGAATGTTATTTTTTTAAAAGATTTTATTTATTTATTTATTTATTTGACAGAGATTACAAGTAGACAGAGGGGCAGGCAGAGAGAGAGAAAGGGAAGCAAGCTCCCTGCTGAGCAGAGAGCCCGATGAGGGGCTCGATCCCAGGACCCTGAGATCATGAGTTGAGCCAAAGGCAGAGGCTTTAACCCACTGAGCCACCCAGGCGCCCCAAGAGAATGTTATTTTTAAAGTTATTTCTATTTCAATATATTAATACTGGGGAAAAATAGACCTTTGAAGTATGCCAGCAGGCCAAAGAAATAATTCTCAAATGACTATTTTGATCCCTATGATCAAGAGATGCCTCTTCACTGGAAGCCTAAATAATCAATATTTTGATATTTTAGACACTATTCTTAGTTATTCAAATGATCCTACTGTATTATTACAAAACAGAACTCAAACAATGATCAGGCAAGAAAAAGTGAAAGCTTCTAGCAAAGATCAGTTAAAGGCAGGCCCCAAATAATTTACATAATGATATGTAAGAAAATAAACTCTTGTCCAGTCATCTCAGTTTACCGCTAATGCCACACAGCCCAGTGGCACACATGACAAGCATTCGTTCTCCACAGAGAGGTCACCTGAGTAGCTCTGCTCCACATGTCTCATTATGAAAAACACTCAGGGAGCTTTAGAGATGCTGCCACTGGCAGCACCCAGAGAACCTGATTTGGCAGGTCTCAAAGGCATCCTGGGGGTGCCTGAATAAAGCTGTGTAGGTCAGCCATGCCTGGGCATGTGGAAAGAACTGAATTATTTTAGAGATGCAGTTCTGCTTCAAGTGGGTTGGTGTTTTTTAACAAGACTGGATGTAGGTATCTCCAAATAGCCAGATGCTTGTTGTCAGAGATACCTAATATTTTGTATTACTTGAATTTAGATATTTTATGACATTTTAGATGACATATCTACTTTTGTACACTAAGCTTTTCCTAAGTTACTGATTTCTTACTGAGTTCTTCAGGTCGATAAGATTCACTAAAATTGCATCAAGTCTGTTACATGGGAGAATGACCTCACCAAGATGGTCACACAGATCATTTGTGACTTCACACCTCCTCACAAGAAAAACTAACAACTATTCATGGACAAGACATCACTGAGAGAATCCTAGAATATGGGGGTGATGCTGAGGTACCCTCTCTACCACAGAGACCAAGACAAACCACAGTAGAAGGTATGAGAAATGGCTACATGCTGACAGCATTACCCCTCTCCAACAAAGCCAGGGTAGCACCATACAGAGAAGTCTCCCCTGAGTCTCTGGCTCCTCCAGAGGGAAAAGAGAAAAGAGAGGTAAAATCAGCATTGTGGGTTGCTTTGTGGTGCCTCTACTATGGTTTTGCCCCTCTGGGATATAAGGGGGGATCTGTAAGGTTAATCACTGGGAATCTGTCTATGTATGAGAATGGGGAAGGGCCTTCCTACAACCAGCCCTCAGATCTTGGCAGACAAAGTCCATACTTGCAGAGCCCAAGTAGTAGTCCCAGACAGCAGGCTCATTCATCTATAAAACCAAATCAGTGGCGCAGTCTGACCAGGGAACTCAGTGGAGTTCAGGTCTGCCTGATTTGTGTCCTCAAAGGAGGAATTTTGCCAGTCCTGGGGCCTGGTCTGCCTATGCCCAGGAAGATGAGTTGAGTCATAGTCCTACCTATTGTAGAGTGTGGCCCCCAGGCCCATCTGATGGGAAAGGCTGGCAAGAGCATATGAAAGCTGAGTAAGACAGTGGTGTTGAGCCAAGAGGTGAGGAAGCTGAGATGATCTTCAGAGCAAAACTAGTAACAGGCATGGGCATACCTGCTATGCCCAGATAGAAGAGTTAATTCATAGTCCACCTCTGTGGAGATGGCTTCCAGGCCCACCCAACCAGAAAACCTGTTTAAGAAAATTTGGGAGTTGTCTGAAGTAGGCTATTCCAGCACTGACAAGGCAAGAGAATCGAGTCATAGCTTCACTTGTTTCAGGGTATGATCATGGCCCCAGCTGATGGGAAGGGCTGACAAGACCACATGAAGGCTGTTGTATAACCCAGAAATATTCCATCTGAAAAGTCAGCAGGCTCAGCTGATCATCCTCAGAGCAAAGCCAGTGACTCTGTTTGGTCAGGGAACTTGTGTCATGAGTCAGCTTGATTAAAGGCCACAAAGAGTTTTAGTGGTCTTGGAGCTGCTTCTCTTGCTGCACTGGGAAGGGTAACTAATTTGTAACCCCACTTGTTGGTGAATACAGTTTCAGCCTGCCCCACCAGGAAACCTTACCAGAGCACACTGTGTAGCCCATCCAACAGAACTGATTACAGTGGCTTCAGAATAGGGAGCATAGCCCATAGATTTCCCTTTCTGCAGGGAAACCCAGTAGCTTTACCTGACCAGGATATTCAATGCATACTCTTGCCTGATGTGGGTCCCCAAACAACAAGTTGTTTAGGTCCTGGGTCCCATCCTGCTGCCTTGCCAGGGAAGGGAAGCTAATCATAGCCCCACCTCTTGTTGTGTGTGGTACCAAGTCCCAACTGGATAAAGCCTGACCAGAGAATCCGTGCCACCATGGAACCCATCGTACAGCCTCACTTGAGCAGGAAACCAAGCCAGCCGTTCTATCCAGCTGTTTTTAGCTAGTGGTGCACTCTTCCACCTCTAACCTCAGAGCTTAAATAGTTGCCTTGGCCAAAAATAGACCTAATAGCAAGCCCTTTTGAACAAAGATGATGCCGGCAGATACATCCAGAAACCCAAATGAGTTGCCTGGTGAAAAACTGTGTCCGCTGAAACAAAACTGCAAAGTCTGGAAGAGGAGATCACTTACTCAAATATGCAGATACCAATGTAAGAAATCAAGAATAACAAAAAATCAGGTAAATGTCACACACTGCGCACACATGCACACACACACACACACACACACACACACTAATAAAGTTCTAATAACTGGCCCTAAAGAAATAGGGATTTCTATACTGTCAAAGATTCAGAATAATCCCTCTAGGGAAATTTGGTGAACTACAAGGAGAGAGATAATTACATAAAATTAGAAAACAATTAATGAAACAAAACAAAACAAAACTTAGAAACTATCAAAAAATATGACCAAAAATCTTAGAGCTAAAAATTACAGTAATGGAACTGAAGAATTCAACAGACAATTTCAAAATCAGATGGTACAATGCAGAAGAAAAAATCAGTGACCTGGAAAATAGGACACTGGAAATTAGCTAGTCAGAGGAGCCAAAAGAAGAAAGAAAAAGAATGGAGTAAGCCCACTGGACTTATGGGACACAATGAAAGGAAATAATATTCATAGTATGGAAATTCCAGGAGAAGAGAAAGAAAAAGGGACAGAAAATATATTTAAAGCAATAATGGTTGAAGACTACCCAAACCTGAGGAGAGAAATAGACATCCAG
The DNA here is from genome assembly GCA_004024625.1 of Mellivora capensis. NCBI lineage: Eukaryota > Metazoa > Chordata > Mammalia > Carnivora > Mustelidae > Mellivora > Mellivora capensis. The sequence continues at coordinate 4,611 of PISX010023835.1, forward strand.
CGCAAAGAGATCAAAAGGATCCCAAATGGGTTAAATCTGAATAGGGGTACACCAAGGTATATTATAATTAAATTGTCAAAAAAAAAAAGAATTTTTTAGCAACAAAAGAGAAAAGTGAAATGTAAGAGAACCCCCATAAGACTATCAGTGAATTTTGCAACAGAAAGATTTCATGATGGAATGAGATGAGATCTATAAAACATTGAAAGAAAAAAGACCTGTCAACCAAGAATTCTATACTTAGCAAATCCCCTTCAGAAATGAAGTAGAGATAAAGACTTTCCTGACCAAACAAAAGCTGGGGGAATTTATTGCCACTAGACCTGCCTTACAAGAAATTCTGGAGTCCTTTAAGTGAAAATAAAAGGATGTTAATTGGCATCAGAAAAACATAAGAAGGTAGTGTAAAACTTGCTGATAATGGCAAATACAAAATTGAAGTTAGATTCTGTAATATGGTAATGATGACAAATAATTCACTTACAACTCTAGCTTCAAAGTTACAAAAAATGTAAAAATAATCATGATGACAAAAATCTGTTGTTAGTTACACAATATAAAATATAAGTAAATTAAAATACCAATAACATAAAATGTGAGGGGGGAGAGAAGGAAAGATGTAAAGCAGATAAGAATGCCATTGAAGTTAAGTCATTATTAACTTAAATGATGCTATACTGTGAAAATATTTGTGTAAGTCTCATGGTAACCATAAGTAAAAATCTTTAGTAATTGCACAAAAAAACTTGATAAAGCAATCAAACCATACTGATTTCAAAAGACATCAACACACACACACACACACACACACACATACACACACACACACCAGCTGGACAGGAAATAAGGAAAAATGGATCTACAAAACAACCAGAAAACAAGGAATAAAATGTCAGTAGTTAATTCTTCACTTATCAATAATTACTTAAAGTGTAAACAGATTAAATTAATCAAAAGACATAGAATGGTTGAATGAATAAAAACACAAGACCCAATGAAAATGCTGCCTACAAGAGATTCACTTAGCCTTTAAGACACATAAAGCCTGAGAGAAAAAAAAAAAAAAATATATATATATATATATATATATATATATATATATATATATATATATATATATATACTTGAAGCAAATTGTAATAACACAAGCACAAAAGGGTAAATACACTTATATATATAAAAAAATAGACTTAAAACTGGCAAAAAAAAGACAAAGAATGTCATTATTTAATGATAAATGTGTCAATCCACAAAGAAGGTATAACAGTTGGAAATATCTATGGCCTCAATATCAGAGCACTTAAATATAAGAAAGCAAAAACTAACAAAGCTAAAAAGAGAAATAAACAACAATACTATAATGGGTGGGGATTTTAATACCTCACTCTTAACAAGAGATAGATCATCCAGAAGGAGAATCAATGAGGAAACAGCACATTTGAACAGTATAGACCAAATGGACCTAGTAGATATACAGAGAACATTCTATCCAACAACAACAGAGAAACATTTTCTAGGATAGACCATATGTTTGACCAAAAAAAAAAGTCTTAGTAAATTCAAGAATATTGAATTCATACCAGGTATTTTCTCTAACCATAATGGTATGAAACCAAAATTAATGACAAGTGGAACACTGGAAAAATTACAAACACATTAAAATTAAACAACACTCTTCTGAACAACCTATGGATCAAAGAAGATATTAAAGAGGAGGTCAAAAAGCATCCTGAGACAAACAAAAATGGAAAGACAACATACCAAAACTTATGAGATGCAGTAAAAGCAATTTTAGGAGGGAAGTTCATAGCAATAAATGCTTACATTAAGAAGCAACAAAGATATCCAAATAAACAACCTAACTTTATACCTTAAGGAATAAGACAAGAATGTACTGAACCCAAAGTTAGCAAAGTATTCGAATAAAGATTACAGTAGTGATAAATGAAATAAAAAATAGGAAAACAATAGAAAAGATTAACCAAACTAAAAGATGATTCTTTGAAAAACACAAAATTGACAAAACTTTAGCTAGACTAGCCAAAAAAGAGACAGGACCCAAATAAACAAAATTATAAATGAGAAAGGGAACATCACAGATAAAACTAGAGAAATGGAAAGGATCATAAGAGGCTACTATGAACAACTGTACTATATGCCAACAAATGGGAAAATCCAGAAGAAATGAAAAAATTTTTAGAAACATGTAAACTATGAAAAAATGAGTGAGGAAGAAATAGAAAGTCTGAACAGAATAATTACTAGTAAGTAGATTCAATAAGTAATTTCATATCTTTCAATGAAGAAAAGCCTAGAACCAAACAGCTTCATTGGTGAACTTTACCAAACATTTAAAGAATTAACACCAACTCTCCTCAAACTCTTCCAAAAAATTTGAAGAAAATAGAACACCCAAACTCATTTTATGAGGCCAGCATTACCATGACACCAAAGCCAGAAAAGGATACTACCAGAAAAGAAAAATACAGACCAACATTCCTGAATATAGTTGCAAAAATTCTCAACAAAACGCTAACAAAATCAAATTTAGGAGCACATTAAAAGGATTATTTACCATGGTCAAGTGGGGTTGATATCTGGGATGTAAGTGGCTCAACATATGCAAATCAATCAATGTGATATATCATATTAATAGAATAAAAAATGATTATCTCAATAGACACATAAAAAGTATCTGACAAAATTCAAGATCTGCTCATGATTAAAACTTCCAACAAACTAGGTGCGGAAGAAACACACCTCAAAATAATGAAGGCCATATCAACTTGTATTCCCACCAACAATGTAAGAGGGTTCCCCTTTCTCCACATCCTCTTCAACACTTGTTTATTATCTTGTTGATTTTAGCCATTCTGACTGGTGTAAAGTGGTATCTCAATGTGGTTTTGATTTGAATCTCCCTGATGGCTAATGATGATGAATATTTTTTCATGTGTCTGTTAGCCATTTGTATGTCTTTGGGGAAGTGTCTGTTCATATCTTCTGCCCATTTTTTGACGTGATTATCTGTTTTGTGTGTATTGAGTTTGAGGAGTTCCTTATAGATCTTGGATATCAGCCCTTTGTTTATAGTGTCATTTGCAAATATCTTCTCCCATTCCGTGGGTTGTTGCCTCTTTGTTATGTTGACTGTTTCCTTTGCTGTGCAGAAACTTTTGATCTTGATGAAGTCCTGCGATTCCTTAAGAAATTAAAAATACAGGTTTGAGAGAGGCAAGATGGTGGAGGAGTAGCAGACTGGAATGACATCAGATCCCAGGAGTTCAGCTAGATATCTATCAAACTATTCTAAACACCTACAAACTCAACAGGAGATAGAAGAGAAGAAGAGCAGCAATTCTAGGAACAGAAAATCGACCTCTTTCTGAAAGGTAGGACATGTGGAGAAGTGAATCTGAAGTGAAGGGAAGGTAGACCACAGGGGGAGAGGCTGGCTCCTCACAAGCAGCAGAGCAGCAGAGCACAAAATCAGAACTTTTAGAAGTCTGCTCCACTGAGAGACATCCCTCCAGAGGCTAACTGGGGGTGGAATCCTCATGGGGACAGTGTGGTCTTAGGTCCTGCACAGTCACAGAAAGATCAGGGGTGTCTGAGTGTGGCAGAGCTGCCAGGTATCGGAATGGAGAAGCTGACTACAGAGACAGAGCCAAAGAGTGAGCTTTCAGATCGGGGTTACCTTAAAACATGATTCAAGGCACGATTGGACCACTGCTCTTTGAGCAGGGACCCTGAAAGTGGCAGATCTAGGGAGACTCACCTCCCTGCTCCAGGAGGAGCAGTGCATCAGGAATCTGCTGGTTTTGGAGCCCCCAAATGTGGCCGTGCACCAGAGATGGAAATGCTCGGTTACAGGCCAGGTAAGCTCAGAGTGTGGCCAGAGACCAGGGAGATGGGAATGATTGACTGCTTATCTCTGAGGGTGCACTGAGGAGTGGGGCCCCAAGCTCTTGGTTCCTCTGGGCCCAAGATTGGGAAGCTGCCATTTTCATTCCCATCCTCCAAAGCTCTACAGAAAGTGTTCAGGGAATGAAAGCTCCAGAGAGCGAACCCAAGCAAATTACATAGCCCAGTCCTTGGCAAAGGAGGTTCAATTCTGCCTTGGGCAAAGACATTTGAGAATCAATGCAACAAGCACCTCCCCCAAAATATCAGCAAGAAGATCTAGCCAAGACCAAGCTCACTGATCAAGGAGAACACTGGAACTCCAGAGCTAGGGAAAGCAACACATAGAATCCATAGCTTCTCCCTGTGATACTTAAGTCTTGCAAAGTTAAATTTTTTTTAATTTTATTTTTTTCTTGCTCTGTTTTTTTAACCTTTCCTCTCTCCTCTTTTGGCATTTTTAACTACTTTATCTTAACAATACCTTTCTAAAAAAAATTTTTTTAAACCTTCATTGTTATAGTCATATTTTATCCCTTCATTGTATTAACCTTATTTTTTGTATACATAAAGGATTTTTTTTCCTAAAAATATTTGGAATACAATTTCTTCTAATTGATCAAAATATACCCTAATCTTCCACATGGCTTTGTTCTAGTCTCCAGCCTGAGAACATTCCCTCCTCTTTTTTTTTTCTTTTTCCAACCAACTTATCAATTCCTTTTATAGAATTCTTTAAAAATTTTTCATCTTTACAGTTGTATTCCATACCTTGGTTGTGTTCACCCTTATTTTTGTACATATACAAGTTTTCCTTTCTTTAAAATTTTGGGAGGTAGTTTCATCTAAGAGACCAAAACAACCAAAAATCAAGTGGGTGGCTTTGTTCTATTCACCCACCTATCATAGATATTTATACATTTAATTTCTTTTTTCCCCCTTCTTCTCCCCCTGGTTTTGGATATCTTCTGATTTGTTCAGCATGCATTTTTCTGGGGTTGTTGCCAACCTTTTAGTATTTTATTCTTCCATTCATATATTTTTATCTGGATAAAATGACAAGGTGGGAAAACTCACCACAAAAAAAAGAAGAAGAGGCAGTACCAATGCCTATGGACCAATGCCTATGTCCTAATCAATATGGACATTGGTAATATGTCAGAACTAATCAAAGGTCAATCAAAAGAAGAAGAGGCAGTACCAATGCCTATGGACCAATGCCTATGTCCTAATCAATATGGACATTGGTAATATGTCAGAACTAGAGTTCAGAATGGCAATTCTCAAGGTGCTAGCTGGGCTTGGAAAAGGAATGGAAGATATTAGAGAAACCCTTTCTGGAGAAATAGAAGCACTTCCTGGAGAAATAAAAGAACTAAAACCTAACCAAGCTGAAATTTTAAAAAGCTATTAATGAGCTGCAATAAAAAATGGAGGCTCTCACTGCTAGGACAAATGAGGCAAAAGACGGAATTAGTGATATAGAAGACCAAATGATGTAGAATAAAGAATCTGAGCAAAAGAGAGACAAACAACTACTGGACCATGAGAGGAGATTTCGAGAGATAACTGATACCATAAGACAAAACAATATTAGAAAATTGGGATTCCAGAAGAAGAAGAATGAGAGAGAGGGGCAGAAGGTATATTGGAGCAAATTATAGTAGAGAATTTCCCTAATATGGTAAAGGGAACAAGCATCAAAATCCAGGAAGCACAGAGAATCCCCCTCAAAATCAAGAAAAATAGGTCTATACTCTGTCATCAAATAGTAAAACTTACAAGTCTTAGCAACAAAGAGAAAATCCTGAAAGCAGCCCGGGACAAAAAGTCTGTAACATACAATGGTGAAAATGTTAGATTGGCAGCAGAATTATCCACAGGGACCTGGCATGGTATATTCAGAGCACTAAATGAGAAAAACATGCAGCCAAGAATACTATATTCAGCCAGGCTCTCATTTAAAATAGAAGGAGAGATAAAAAGCTTCCAGGACAAACAAAAATTAAAAGAATTTGCAAACACCAAACCAGCTCCACAGGAAATATTGAAAGGGGTTCTCTAAGCAAAGAGAGAGCCTAAAAGTAGTAGACCAGAAAGGAACAGAGACAATATACAGTAACAGTCACCTTACAGGCAATACAATGGCACTAAATTCATATCTTTCAATAGTTACCCTGAATGTAAATGGGTAAATGCCCCAATCAAAAGACACAGGGTATCAGAATGGGAAAATTGATATGCTGTCTACAAGAAACTCATTTTGGACCCAAGGACACCTCCAGATTTAAAGTGAGGGGGTGGAAAACAATTTACCATGCTAATGGTCATCAAAAGAAAGCTGGGGTGGCATTCCTTATATCATATCAATTAGATTTTAAGCCAAAGACTATAATAAGAGATGAGGAAGGACACTATATCACGCTCGAAGGGTCTGTCCAAAAAGAAGATCTAACAATTTCAAATATCTATGCCCCTAACATGGGAGCAGCCAACTATATAAACCAATTAAAAACAAAATCAAAGAAACACATAGACAATGATACAATAAGAGTAGGGGACTTTAATATCCCCCTCACTGAAATGGACAGATCATCCAAGCAAAAGATCAAAAAGGAAATAAAGGCCTTAAATGACACACTGGACCAATGGACATCACAGATATATGCAGAACATTCCATCCCAAAGCAACAGAATACACATTCTTCTCTAGTGCACATGGAACATTCTCCATATTAGAACACATCTTGGGTCACAAATAAGGTCTCAACTGGGACCAAAAGATTTGGATCAATCCCTGCATATTTTCAGACCACAATGCTCTGAAACTAGAACTCTATCACAAGAGGAAAGTTGGAAAGAACTCAAATACATGGAGGCTAAACAGCATCCTACTGAAGAATGAATGGGTCAACCAGGAAATTAAAGAAGAATTGAAAAAATTCATGGAAACAAATGAAAGTGAAAACACAACTATTCAAAATCTTTGGGACACAGCAAAGGTGGTCCTGAGAGGAAAGTATGTAGCAATACAAGCCTTTCTCAAGAAACAAGAAAGGTCTCAAGTACACAACCTAACTCTACACTGGCAGGAGCTGAAGAAAAAAAAAACAACAAAGAAAGCCTAAACCCAGCAGGAGAAGAAAAATAATAAAGATCAGAACAGAAATCAATGAAATAAAAACCAAAAGAACAGTAGAACAGATCAACGAAACTAGGAGCTGGTTCTTTGAAAGAATTAGTAAGATTGATAAACCCTTGGCTAGACTTAAAAAGAAAAGAGAAAGGACCCAAATAAATAAAATAATGAGTGAAAGAGGAGAGAGCACAACCAACATTAAAGAAATAGAATCAATTATAAGAACATAGTATGAACAACTATACTACAGCAAATTTGACAATCTGGAAGAAATGGATGCATTCCTTGAGATATACAAACTACCAAAACTGAACCAGGAAGAAATAGAAAACCTGAACAGACCCATAACCAGTAAGGAGATTGAAGCAGTCATCAAAAATCTCCCAACAAACAAGAGCCCAGGGCCAGATGGCTTCCCAATTGAATTCTACCAAACATTTAAAGAAGAATTAATACCTATTCTCCTGATACTGTTCCCAAAAATAGAAATAGAAGAGAAAACTTCTAAAGTCATTTTATGAGGCGGGATTACCTTGATCCCAAAACCAGGCAAAGAGCCAACCAAAGAGGAGAATTATAGACCGATATCCTTTATGAACACAGATGCAAAAATTCTCACCAAAATACTACCCAATAGGATCCAACAGTACATTAAAAATGTTTTTTATGGGACGCCTGGGTGGCTCAGTTGGTTGAGCGGCTGCCTTCAGCTCAGGTCATGATCCCAATGTCCTGGGATCGGGTCCCACATCGGGCTCCTTGCTCGGCAGGGAGTCTGCTTCTCCCTCTGCATCTGCCTGCCACTCTGTCTGCCTGTGCTCACTTGCTCGCTCTCCCTCTCTCTCTGACAAATAAATAAAATTTAAAAAAAAATTTAAAAAAAAATGTTTTTTGCCACGACCAAGTGGGATTTATTCCTGGGCTGCAAGGTCGGTTCAACATCCAAAAATCAATCAATGTAATACAATACATTAATAAAAGAAAGAACAAGAATCATATGATACTCCCAATAGATGCAGAAAAAACATTTGATGAAGTACAGCATCCTTTCTTGATCAAAACTCTTCAACGTGTAGGGATAGGGGGTGCATACCAAAATATCACCAATGCCATCTATGAAAAACCTACTGCGAATATCATTCTCAATGAGAAAAAATTGAGAGTTTCCCCCCTAAGATCAGGAACAAGGCAAGGATGTCCACTATCACCACTGCTATTCAACATAGTACTAGAAATCCTACCCTCCGCAATCAGACAGAAAAAGAAATAAAAGACATCCAAATTGGAAAAGAAGAAGTCAAACTATCACTCTTTGCAGATGATATGAAACTTTATGTGGAAAACCAAAACACTCCACTCCAAAACTGCTATAATTCATACAGGAATTCAGTAAAGTCTCAGGATATAAAATCAATGCACAGAAATCAGTGGCATTTCTATACACCAACAGCAAGACAGAAGAAAGAGAAATTAAGGAGTTAATCCCATTTATAATTGCACCCAAAACCATAAGATACTAGGAATTAAACCTAACCAAAGAGGCAAAGAATCTGTACTCAGAAAACTATGAAGTATTCATGAAGGAAATTGAGGAAGGCACAAAGAAATCAAAAAATGTTCCATGCTCATGGATTGGATGAACAAATGCTGTGAAAAGGTCTATGCTACCTAGAGCAATCTACACATTTAACGCAATCCCTATCAAAATACCGTTAACTTTTTTCAAAGAAATGGAACAAATAATCCTAAAATTTATATGGAACCAGAAAAGACCCTGAATAGCCAGAGGAATGTTTAAAAGAAAGCCGAAGTTGGTGGCATCACAATCCCAGACTTCAAGCTCTATTAGAAAACTGTAACCAGCAAGACAGTATGGTACTGGCACAAAGACAGACACATAGACCAATGGAACAGAATAGAGAGCCCAAAAATAGACCCTCAACTCAATGGCCAACTAATCTTTGACAAAGCAGGAAAGAATGTCCAATGGTAAAAAGACAGTCTCTTCAACAAATGGTGTTGGGAAAATTGGACAGCTACATGCAGAAGAATGAAACTAGACCATTTCCTTACACCACACACAAAAATAGACTCAAAATGAATGAAAGACCTCAATGTGAGACAGGAATCCATCAAAATCCTTGAGGAGAAAACAGGCAGAAACCTTTTCAGCCTCAGCAAGAGCAACTTCTTCCTGGAAACATTGCCAAAGGCAAGGGAAGCAAGGGCAAAAATGAACTATTGGGACTTCATCAGGATCAAAAGCTTTTGCACAGCAAAGGAAACAGTAAACAAAACCAAAAGACAATCAATAGATTGGGAAAAGATATTCGCAAAAGACATATCAGATAAAGGACTTGAATCCAAAATGTATAAATAACTTATCTAACTCAACACCCAAAGAACAAAAAATCCAATCAAGAAATGGGAAGAGGACATGAGCAGACATTTCTGCAAAGAAGACATCCAGATGGCCAGCAGACACATGAAAAAGTGCTCTACATCACTCAGCATCAGGGAAATACAAATTAAAATCACAATGAGATATCACCTCACACCAGTCAGAATGGCTAAAATTAACAAGTCAGGAAATGAGAGATGTTGGAGAGGATGCAGGGAAAGGGAAACCCTCCTACACTGTTGGTGGGAATGCAAGCTGGTGCAGCCACTCTGGAAAACAGTATGGAGATTCCTCAAAAAGTTGAAAGTAGAGCTACCCTACGACCCAGCATTCGCTCTACTGGGTATTTACCCTAGAGATACATATGTAGTGATCTGAAGGGGCACATGCACCTGAATGTTTATAGCAGCAATGTCCACAATAGCCAAACTATGGAAAGAACCTAGATGTCCATCAACAGATGAATGGATAAAGAAGAAATGGTATATATACACAATGGGATACTATGCAGCCACCAAAAGAAATGAAATCTTGCCATTTGCGACGATGTGGATGGAACTAGAGGATATTATGCTGAACAAAATAAGTCAATCAGAGAAAGACAATTATCATATGATCTTCCTGATATGAGAAATTTGAGAGGCAGAGTGGGGGTTTGGGGGTAGGGAAGGAAAAAATGAAACAAGATGGGATCGGGAGGGAGACAAAGCATAAGAGACTCTTAATATCACAAAACAGACTGAGGGTTGCTGGGGGTGTTGGAGAGGGTGGTTGGGTTATGTACACTGAGAAGGGTATGTGCTATGGTGAGTGCTGTGAAGTGTATAAGCCTGACGATTCACAGACCTGTACCCCTGGGGCTAATAATACATTATATGTTAATAAGAATAATTTTTAAAAAAGAGAAAAAAAAAGAAATTAAACATAGAACTACCCTATGACCCTGCACTTTCACTACTGGGTATTTACCCCAACGATACAGATGTAGTGAAAAGAAGGGCCATCTGTACCCCAATGTTCATAGCAGCAATGGCCATAGTCGCCAAACTGTGGAAAGAACCAAGATGCCCTTCAACAGATGATGAATGGATAAAGAAGATATGGCCCACCTATACAATGGAGTATTATGCCTCCATCAGAAAGGATGAATCCCCAACTTTTGTATCAACATGGATGGGACTAGAAGACATTATACTGAGTGAAATAAGTCAAGCAGAAAGAGTCAATTATCATATGGTTTCACTTACTTGTGGAGCATAAGGAATAACAAGGAGGACACTGGGAGATGGAGAGGAGAATTGAGGGAAATCAGAAAGGGAGACGAACCATGAGAGACTGTGGACTCTGAGAAACAATCTGAGGGTTTTGGAGAGGAGGGGGTTGAGGGGGTGGGTGAACCTGGTGGTGGGTATTAAGGAGGGCATGTATTGCATGGAGCATTGGGTGTGGTGCATAAACAATGAATTTTGGAACACTGAAAATAAAATAAAATTTTAAAAAAATGAAGGCCACATATGATAAGCCCACAGCTAACATCATACTGAATGGTGTATGTTTGAAAACTTTTCCTCTAAGATCAGACATAGAACTGGAAGTCTTTGCCAGAGACATCAGGAAAGAAAATAATTAAAAGGATTCAGAATTCAAAAGAAAGAAGTCAAATTGTCCTATTTGTTGTATATGCATGATTTTATACGTAAAAAATCCTAAAGAGTTCACAAAAAAAGATAGATATAATCAACAAATGCAGTAAAGTGGCAGGATAGAAAGTTAACAAACAAAAATCCATAGCATTTCTATATACTAACACTGAATTATCTGAAAAAGAAATAAAGAAAATGATCCCATTTACAATAGAATCAGAAACAATATAATACTTGGGAATAACTTTAACCAAAGAAGTGAAAGATCTCTACTCCCAAAACTACAAGACATTGATGAAAGAAATCAAAGGTACAAATAAATGGAAAGGTATCCCATATTCATGGATCAGAAAAATTAATATTGTTTAAAATGCCAGTGGTACCCAAATGCCATCTGTAGATACAATGCAATCCCTACCAAAATCCAATGCCATTTTTACTGTAGAAAAAACAATCTTATAACTTAAATGGAACCACAAAAGACCCCAAATAGCCAAAGCAACCCTGAGAAAAAACAAAATGGGAGGCATGACCCTTCCTGATTTCAAGTTTTACTATAAAGATACATGTACCCATATGTTTATTGCAGCATTATTTACAATAGCCAAGGTATGAAAACAACCCAAGTGTCCATCCATAGATGAATGGAATAGGAAGAAGTGATATATATAGGATAGAATATTTCAGAGCCAAAAGAAAGAATGGAATCTTGACATTTGCAAAAACATGAGGGTATAATGTTAAGTGAAATAAGTCAGTCAGAGAAAGACAAATACCATATGATTTCACTCATATGTAGAAACTGGGAAACAAAGAAAAAAGAAGCAAACAAAAAACCAGACTCTTAAATACAGAGAACTGTTAGTTGCCAGAGGGGACTAGGTAGGGGAATGGGGGAAATGGGTAAAGGGGATTAAAGAGTACGCTTAGGATGATGAGAACTGAGTAATGTATAGAATTGTTGAATCATTATATTGTACACCTGAAACTAATATAACACTGTATGTTAATTATATTTGAATTAAAAAAAAAACTGGGACACCTCCGCTGATCACCTCGTCTTTCTTAGAGGAAAAAAAAAAAAAGATGCTTTGTGCACAAAAAGATTCTAAGCTGACTCCCCAGGCCATGGCATAAGGACATCTGGTCAAAGATGGCATTTGAGGCATTTGCTGGGAATGCAAACTACTCTTGCTGCCAGTAGGTATTTGGCAAAAGAGAAATCCTGTTCTGGATTGTGGGAAGCACACAGTTCATCTATTTTAACAGTTTCTCAAAGATGTCATTTTAACTTTTGTTCCCTTTCCCCATTTTTTAAATTGATGTGATATATCTTTGTGTAACCTTATATGATATAAATAAATAAATGTACCTCGCCCTAAACTGAAGGACAGTGTCATCCATTGCAAAACTCTATTCTATATGAACAGAAGTCCTATTAACATTCTATTTTTCATAAATGGTGCATCCTAGTATGCAGATTATGTATATGTATAAAGCATGCAGATTACAATCAGTTGAAAGGAGAATGCAGCCAGTCCTGGTCCAGAAATTTTTATTCTTTTATATCCTTTAACAGCATCATGCACACCATGCACCTTCAAGATTCTGAATTAGAATTGAAGTTCTACTAGTTAATCTTATCCCTTATCCTCCCTTTGTATGGCATGATGAAATAGTAGGTATATCTTGTTTAAGCCATTAAATATTTGAATGACCTCAGTGTGTTCTATGGTCTAATAATTCTGAATTGCACATGGCAACCAATTTCATTTCTGTTGGAATAGGATGAGATAATTCCTAGAAAAGGAAACAGATGGCTCTGATTGGTCTTGATTAGTCTTTGTTCCTGGCCAAATGGACCCAGCTGCTTGTATCTCACTTTTCCTCTATATAAAATGGGACTAAAATGTCAGACCCAAAGTTATCCTAGTAAAGGACCACTATGTGAAGCATTCTCTGATTCCTTCCTTAATCTGGATAAGCATAGATAAGTGCCATCCATGGTGGTGGTGGGGTATTGTTTCTTGTTTTTCAGGCATGTTGCTGAAGGAAGGGAGGTTTCTCTCCTTCTCTCTCTCTCTCTCTTTAGATATTTATTTGTTTGTTTGTTTATTCATTTGACAGAGGAAGGGAGAGAGAACAAGCAGGGGAAGCAGCAAGCAGAGGGAGAGGGAGAAGCAGGCTTTCTTCCTACCTGGAAGTCCCATGAGGGGCTCGATCCCAGGACTCCGGGATCATGACCTGAGCCAAAGCCAAACAGTCAACTAACTGAGGCACCCAGGAAAGCTTTGTCTAAATTCGAGGGATTTTCTGGTTATCCCCTTCACCTAACACACATGAGAGCCATGTCTGTGCTCAGTGTTAACTAAAATAGAAAAATGTGTGCTAATAACATAAGCAATTTCTCTCCACCTCACTCTCTATATAAGTTGTTCAAATTTTAAATAAACAAGGTTTGTGATTATTTGACAAAAGCTTATTATGCTTTTTTTGCCCGGCATACGTCACAGAGCTTTTGTGCTAATCAGCAGTTAGACGTCATTTTCACAATCAACTAAAATAAACGGGGGGGTGGGGGGGTGTTCATTCTTAATCTTGCCCTGTCAAATACTTCTATTTATTCACTACTTACCCATTAGATAACTTTTCCTCAAAGGCATTAAGGTGACTAAATGATGGATTCCATATTCTCAAGCAATAGAATATTCACTTATCACACAGTATACTTCAACTATTTTTTCAGAATGTTTCATTTTTTATTTTAAACTGAGCTTCTCTCAGTGTGGACTAACAGCATTTTTGCATTTTTCAAGCAAAAGCTTAAACACACACATTACATAAGTTTACTAAGCTAACTAAAACCAAATAGACATTTTTAAACATCAGAAATGGTATAATCAAACAGCACAGTTTACACGAAGACTGCAAGAATTCAACACAGAGTTAAGACCTTTTCAATAGAATGATGTAAGTAAAATCTATTTGTACGTGGCTGTTTGTGTATTTATTCTACTTAGTACCTAAGACATAAAAAAGGAAGTCTGAGACATACAGTTTGGGTTTCTACATGCTAATATGGAGCCAACAAACTAGAAATAATGACACAATGGCTTATCCAATGACTTAGAAACCCAAGGTGAAACTGAACTGAGTTCTATTTAATCCCCCACATACCATACTAGGACCCCTACCCATAACTTGCTGTGGCCAACACAGTGATGTCAGTCCATCCTTTCCAATAGTCCTCTCCAAGATTCAGAGACAGCCTCAGGTGAATCTGTGGTTGGGATGACACAGTAGACAGATGAATTACTCAGCTCTCTCCCACTCTGTGTCCAAATGTCAAACTACAGCTCCTGGGTTGATGAAAACAGATGAGGTTTCAAATCCACATGACTGCAACTGGATGTGTTTGTGGCCAAATATCCACTTAACTCTTTGTCCATCACCTTAGATGTGGAAGTTACTCTAAACTTAAAATTTTAATTTTAAAAAAAGTACTGAGGATTCATAAAATAATTTTATGAGTCATAAAGAAAATCAATAAAATATTTCCAAGAAATTTGAAAGATACTGCAATGAATTCCAAGCTCACCAGCAAAGGACTGCTCAAAGGTACATCATTCAAAATGCAATGGAGACATAAAAGAACAAACAAAACTGTATTTTGGACAATTTACTATTATTGATTACTGGAGCAGGTTTCTAAATTTACGTTTTTTAAGCTGATAGCTATGAATTACTGTTTCTAATAACTCTGAGGGCCAAGGAATAAATTATCATTCACTAAAATCAGAAAGGGAGCTTACTTTCTCCCACCCAAAAGAGATTTTTTCACTTCCATATACTTTTACAAGGTATTTTGTACCTAAATAATTGAGAAATTGAGTCATGCCAATCAAACAGAACAAGCTACACCTGCCAGGAACACTCACTCTTTTTCACACCTAACACTACACTATAAGAAACAAGTATTTCTATAAATTCTCATTCCTGTTTGGAATTAATCCCAGAGAAAAACTATCCCTTTGAAACATTGTAATCAAGGGCTATAGTCTGGTTAAGGCTCTGCCCTCATGTCTGAGGTGTAAACTGCAAATCTAAGCCTCTGTCCTCTCTTAATCCATTTTTGTCTTCCATAAGTGAAGATAAAAATAAAGACAGGGTGCTGGCCAGGCTCCCTTGTGATTACAGAACTAGATTATTTACCAGATTCACCTAACTAGCACTAAGGAATAAAGCATAGGTAATCGATTGCTCCCTGTGGAAAGGAATCCAATAGAGAAAAATATGAAGATGTCAGTCATTTCAGCTTCCTGGCTCTCCCTCAAGCAAAAGGGATGAAGAATATGAGGAGAAAGGGATCGAAGGAACGGATACACATTTCACTTTTTAATCTCATGCTGTCCTCAGAAACTTGTGAGATTGGGACATATATATTTATAAACTTCTCAGTACTGAAAAATAATGCTCGAACAAAGAATTGCAATGAACTGGTCCAAGTGGTATGAAAGGTCGCCTGGGGCAAAGGGACGTAGCAGTACTGGACTCAATTCTGGAAAGCAGCGAAGATAGATAAACCAGAGGTGTAAATTGCCTTTTTAGTAGGTGCAGAGTTCTATTCTCAGGCGCTCGGCGCGGGACAGCAGGCCCCGCAAGGGGGCGCCACAACAGCGCGCCTGGGAGCCTCGCGGCTCGGGGCCTCTCAGAGTAGGGCGAGCCGGCCTCCCCCAAAGTCTGAGAGTCCTGGAGCGTTTTCCAGAAAGAGTAGGAGTAGGGAAAAGGAAACGCAGAGATAAAAGGAGCTAAAACGGGAAGGGGGAATTATCACAGTTCTCATCACCATTGTAGGTAGTTACATCCAAGCTCCAACCTCCTTTACCCAATCCCACGCCTCTTCTAGACACACACGCACGCACAAACACTCCTGCACGCTCCACGAGACCCCTGCTGCTCTGAGCGGTGGGCGCCGAACGCAGGAGACTTGACCCTTTCCCCAGAGATTAGGGCAAGCGGAGAAGTGCTAAAGGTCCTGGCCAGGCTGCTCAAGGGTTTTGAGCAAAAGCGCAGGCAGTCGCTGCCGGAAACCGAAGTAGCAAGGGTGCAGGGCGAGCGCAGAGCCGACGCCTTAGGGGCGCCCCCGGCATCCTCGAGACTCTTCTAGCCCCCATCCCCACCTCCGCCTCCGCCTCCCGGTATCCCGGAATAGCGCCGAGTGCTCCACCTAGAGCCTGAATAGAGAACGCCCCGGGCGGGTGGAGAAAGGGGGGAAGGGGCGGAGGGGTCCCAGCACTAGTACCGCACTCCTCCTCCCTTCCTGATCTCTCTGTCAAATTCGGGGGTCAACTCAGTGCCCTTTGGCATTAGGGAGAGCTCCGCTTGCGTTCTCATTCTCAACAGTCCTCATACTTAGCGTGGTCCTGCATCATCTGGAGTGCTTGGTCTATTCAAACTGAGGGCGCAGCCGTAGTGCGTCTGATTCCCTACATCTGAGCCGGAGCCCAAGAATCTGGATCTTTAGCAAGTTTTCGGGGTCGGAGGCAGGAGACTACAGCTCAGGGAGGCCTCCCGAGCGCGGCGGGCTCCTGCTCCCTCTGCAGGGGCAGGAGCTGGAGCAGCCAGGACTGGGGCGCAGGTTGCGCGAAAGGGTGTGGGGAGGAGGGTTAAGCGGCAGCCCGGCAGGCCAGCAGCTGGCGGAGGCTCCTGCGGAAGCTGTCGTCCAGGAAGGCATAGAGAAAGGGGTTGAGACAGCTGTTGGCGTAACTCAAGCTGGTGATGAAGTAGGAGAGCGCGATGACAAGAGGCGTCTGCGGGAGGTCAGTGGTGAGAGCCACCACGGTGCTCAGGTGGTAGGGCGTCCAGCAGAGGAGGCACACGGCCAGGATCGCCACCACCAAGAGAGTCACCCGCTTCTTAGCGCGATCCAGAGCCTTGGCTTGGCTGTCCAGCCGTATGGCGCGCAGTCGGCACAGCAGGATGCTGTAGAAAACGCAGATGGTGGACACGGGGATGGCGAAGCCGAGCACAAGCGTATAGAGGCGGCTCGCCCGCCACCAGAAGGCCTCTGGCTGCGGGAAGACCAGCACGCACTGGCGCCGGCCCTGCTCGTCGTCGAGCCGGGCGAAGACTGCGAAGGGCAGCACGACCAGCGTCACGAGTCCCCACACGGCCAGGCTCACTGCGCGCGCGGCGCTATACGTGCGGCCAGCCACCCGGCGTGACTCGGCGGTGGCCAGCACTACCAGGTAGCGGTCGGCGCTCATGACTGTGAGGAAGTAGAGGCTGGAGAATGTGTTGTACTGGTCGATGGCCACGATGAGCTTGCACATGAGCTCCCCAAAGGGCCACTGCTGCAGCAGGAAGTCAGCGATGTTGATGGGCAGCACGAGCGTGAAGAGCTCGTCGGCGATGGCCAGGTTGAGGATAAACAGGTTGGTGACGGTCTTCATGCGGGGCGCCCGCAGCAGCACGTACAGCACTGCCGAGTTGCCCGCCAGCCCCACCGCGCAGATCACCGCGTAGACGACCGGCACCGCCACCGCCAGCGGCGGAGGCAGTGGCGGCGGCGGGCTTGATGTGTTGGGACAGCCCAGCGCGGGGCCCAAGCACGACGTGTTGGCTGGCCCCAGCTCCGAAAATGACGCGTTGTGCATGTCGGCCAGGGCAGAAGGGCCGGCGACCCCGTTTCCTCCACCAATGCCCCGCGAGGAGCTGCAGTTCCCCCAACCCGCGTCTTCGCGGACCTGCACTCCAGGTCCTTCTGCCGCTTCCCGGGGGAGGCTCGTTCCTGGCAGTCCTTTTAGCCCACCGTCGCCGCGGACTCCCGGGCTGCAAAACGGAATTGAAAGCACGGGTTATGATGATCGACGTGCGACTATACCGAGAGGTGCGGTTCCGAGGGGAGGGGAGGGGAGGGGAGGGGAGGGGTGGCCTGGCGCCCCAGATCTGCCCCCATGTGATGGTTCTCTGCTACCTGTTGAAATCTTTTTCTAAACAGTTGAATGCATCGAACAAAATCCTTCAGAGTAAAGAGTCCTTACCCTTTATAGGAAAAATACAAACCCGTCTCCTCTTCTTTAAGACGCCCCTGACCGACACGGGTCCTCTAGGTTCTGTGCTATACCTCCTTAGTAGCAAGTTCAGTAGCAACCTCTATCTCACTCCGGAGCTCGGGAAGGGGCTCTTTTCTGGAGGGTCAGAAGAGGAGGCCGCCGACTGCAGTGACCGCTGCGGCGGCAACCAGCCGAAAGTCCCCTTCGCTGCTCCTGCCCCAGGTGCCAGCTCGCGTCTCCGCGGGTTCAGCCTGCGCGCCTTGAAGCTTAGAGATGGCGCAGCCGCAAAGGCTCTCCACTGACCCGACCGCCTCACGCACCACCCCCACCCCCTCCCACCCACCCCCACCCCAGCGGTGGGACAGAGAACCGCATTACTCATAAACCTTTTTTCCCTTCCATATGAACGTCACTCCACTTGAATTAAATAAAAAACTCTCCTGTTAAGAATTAAATTTAAGAGAAACAAAGCAAGGATATTGGTGGTGATCTCTTTTAATAGAGCAATGCAGTTGAGGCTCCCATTCTATTTTTTAAAACACCATACCCCAAATGAGTGAATGTAATTTAAAATTTTAAGTTACTTTTATACTACATAGCTAAACAGAAGGGAGAAGTGAATGTAATTTTAAAATGCAAATCACCCGTTTTCTAATACTCTGGTCTTCACAGGATTATTAAATCGTTATTAACAAATAATGGTGGACAATTTGAGATACTTTAGTCTTTCTAAATAAACATATAAATAATAACTATTAACAAATATAAACTGCTTCTGAAAGCCTTTTAGTGTACTACGACTTAGTGCATATTTCGTAAAACGTTCAGGTTGTTCAGCACACTACACTGATTTTCATACACGCATTTCTGATTTTCCTGGTAAGAGAATTACCCGACAGTGGTAGCAGTGTGGCCAAGCGAGGCAAAGCAGGGGCAGATATGGGGCAGATTTGGACTGCAATGTTCCTACCTCACAGAGCCAGAGTTCTTTGTCTACAAAAAGGGGAACTCACCCTCGGCACTTCACCTTTAAGGACAAAATGAAATTAACTCAATATTAGTTCTCTTCAGTTCCTATTTTCTTCCTCTACCTTCCCTTTGGGAGATCAGCAAATTAAAACACAGGATTCTATCCTACTTCCCTCAAAAAATTTTCTTTCCCACAAAAGCAGGCGAAGTCCAAATAAAGTGCATTTTGGTCCTTTATGAAGCATTATTAGGGGAGAGGTCCTAAGAGACTGAGGAGAGTGAAAGTGCCAGTGGAAGAAGCCTCTGGGGGCAGAAATACAAATGCTTTCCTTTACCCATTCATTGTGTTTTTCCTGGGATCTTCATAATTTAGCTCCCCTGCAGTTTCATGCTTTGTATGAAGAAAGTAACAGGAAAGTCACACTATGTCCATGAGGTAAAATATATGAGAAAGCATCATATAACATTAAGCAAAACAAAAAGAAAGCGTATACATTATATATATATATACATATATATATAATGTGTATATAATATACACAGATAAGTACATCTGTGGGTATGTATGTATGTGTATGCATACATATATATGTAATATATGTATATAGTTGTATAGTTGCTTAGTTTTCAAATATTTGGAGATTTTCCAATTTTTTAAATCATTGATTTCTAGCACTAAGCTAGAATTACACTTTGAACAGAGTACATACTCAATATGATTTCAGTTCATGGGTAGCTGTTGAAACACTGCCCTCCAGTATATAGTTATTTTTCTAATTAGTTCATGTAAACTTGAAAATAATGTGTGTTGTGCATTTGTTGAGTGCCAAACTCTAGGTTATTTCAACTAGTCAAATTTACTATTATGTTCCTTACATCTTCTCTTTTATTGGTATTTTATCTGATTGCTTTATGAGTTACTGAGAGATACTGTTAAAAATATCAGTCAATGATTACAGATTTCTCTATGGCTTAACTTTGTTAAATTTTTACTGCAAAATTTGATGCTGTTTTATTAGGTGCACACAAATTTAAGATTGTTATATTTTTCTGTGGAATGAACTCTTTTCTCATAAAATATTCTTCTTTAACTGGGTTACTACTTGTTGTACATAGTTTCTTTTGTTTGGTACTATTAAATTTATTTCTCTTAGTAGTATCATGGAATACCTTCTCTTAAATCTTTTTACTTTTTACTTTAAACATCTCTTTGTCCTTATGTCTAAAATATGTCCCTTGTAAACATAGTAAAGGTTTTTTGATCCAGTCTGACAATATTTGTCTATTAATCTGACAATATTTGTCTATGAATTGGAATATTTAGTTCATAATGTATTTAATGTAGTCATTGGCAATATTTGGTATACCTACAATGTTATTTTTTGTTCTGTTTCTCCTCCATTGTTTTCATTCTTTTTCCCCCCTTTGATATTCTTCTGGATTAAAATTTATTCTTTTATTATCCAGTTTCCCATACTTCATTAACTTATTAGTTCTACATGCATTATTCAAATGGTTGAAATAAAAATTAGATATGAAATTCTAGATTTTCAGTTTTTTTATTTTAAAAGTTTAAATGACATTACATTTTCATTTTGCATCTATTATTTCTATTGGAAAATTGGTTTCCAGTCTTACTGTAGCTCTTTTGAAAGTATTTTTCCTTTTTTCTGTAACTATTCTTAAATATGTCTTTGATTTCATCTTCTGGCAAATAAGATGAGCTAGGAGTGATTTTCTTTCCATTTATGTAGGTTTGTATTTTTAGAGTTTCTAAATCTGTAACTTCATTTTTTTTGTATTCAGTTTTAGAAAATCTTTAGCATTTTCTCTTCAGTTTACTGCTTTGTCCCTCCTCTCTCCTCTCTCTTCCCTCCTACTAGGACTCCAGTTACATGTGTGTTAGACCTTCATGCTCTTTTTTGCATTTCCTACCCTTCGCCCATGCTCTACTTCAACCTGGTCTCTTAAATCCCGGCTTCCTCCTCCTCCTCCTCTCCTCCTCCTCCTCCTCCTCCTCCTCCTCCTTTTTCTTCTCCTTCTTCTTCTTCTTCTTTTAAGATCTTATTTATTTATTTGACACAGAGAGAGAGAGATCACAAGTAGGCAGAGAAGCAGGAAGCAGGGGAGGGGGGGAAGCAGGCCCCCTGCTGAGCTGAGAGCCTGATGCCAGGCTCAATCCCAGGACCCTGAGATCATGACCTGAGCCAAAGGCAGAGGCTTAACTCACTGAGCCAACCAGGTGCCCCAAATCCTGGGGTTCTTGATTGGTCCCCAATGTCTTCAAACAACTGTCAAGTTTTTTTCTCAATTTTTATGGTAGCTTATAACAGGAGGGTTTGTATGATACAGATAATTCATCATAGCAGAAGTTAATATCTAAAGTTTCTGTACAGCACAATGCCAAATTAAAAAATATATGTGTGTGTGTATTTTCATACACATAATTATGTAAGTATGTGTAATTATGAAAGCATGTACATCAAAATGTTAAAAATATTTTGGTAGGATATAAATATGGCAGTAATTTTTATTTTCATTACACTTTTCTGAATTTCCCAAACATTTTTATATACTTTCATATTAGTAAGAAATATATACTTTTATATTAGTAAGAAAACAATATTTGTAAAAATCACTGGAGTAGTACTTTACAGTCTTAAATAGTAACTATTGAGAAGAAATTAAGAATATATAAGGAAGGTATTTCTTCCAGCACTTGTGAAATATTACAAACACACATACACACACAGTGAATAAACAGATTTATAAAATACATTTTTAGAAACATACCTTATATATCCTGAAGTTCACCCACAATATTGCCCCAAAAGAGATTTCCAATAACAATTTGTACTGCTTGAAGCAATTTTGCTTTTTAATAAGAAAATATTAAATTCCAACTTCTTGTTTTAAAATGAATGAAATTAAATATTTGAATCTTGAGTCCTAAGAATATTAATATCTACTAAACTCAGTATGTCTTAGTTTAGTGTTACTAAACTTTCAAAACTGTTTTTCCTCAGCTCAGAAAAAAAGTGTATTCAAGACAGAAATGAAAAGGTGGAAACATCAAACTCAGGACTTGTTATGGTGAAAGACTGAATACTTTGTCCCTAAAATCAGCAATAAGACAAGGATGTCTTCTCTCCACACTTCTATTCAACCTTATTTGGCATATTCTAGCCAGTATAATGAGGAAAGAAAAATAAAAAAGCATTCAGATTGGGGACAAAGAAGTAAAGCTGTCATTGTATGAAGATACCATAATTATTTATTAAGAAAATCCTATGGAATCTACAAAAACACCACTAGAACTAAATGAATTTAGTAAGAGTGCAGGATACCATTTAAAGACCTATTGCATTTTATATACTAATAATATATGATCAGAAGTTTAAAATTTAATTTTTTTAATGTGCTATTTGTTTTGATACCAACAGAATATGCAACGTACACAGTAGATAGAAAGAATCAGCCCAGGAGAGTCAGGGAAAGCTGGGAGAGGTGGTCATTCTTAGATGAGAACCTAGGGATATATCAGATGGAAAGTGATGGGAAGGAGGGTGCAAGTAAGTGAGGACATTGCAGACAGGGTACATGGGGCAATGTGAGTGATTGTATTCTGTGAAAATTTATATATATATATACATATATATATGTATACACATATATATATAATGGGTAAGGATGTTTTTTATTTTGGCAGAGGGTAGTATGCAAAGATTTCTGTTAAATACATCATTTTAATACAAACATCAGGAGGGCGGGGTTTTTTATTTTTATTTTTTTCATTATGTTGAGTTCGCCAACATAGAGTACATCATAAGTTTTTGTTGTAGTGTTCAATGATTCATTAGTTCCGCATAATACCCATTGCTCATCTCAGCATGTGCCCGCTCTTAACCATTTACAGTAATATCAAACAGTACTTAGAGATACATCTTACAAAAGATGTGAAAGACTTATACACTGAAAATTACAACACATTGCTTAAAGAAATTAAAAAATACCTTAAAAAAGGCAGAGGTATTCCATGTTCATAGGTCAAAAGACCAGTATTGTTAAGATGTCAGTCCTCCCTAAATTGGTCTTAAGATCAATGCAATCCCACTCAAACTCCTATCAGCTTTTTTATTTTTGTTGTTTGGTAGAGAGAGTGTGCATAAATTGAGAAATTGTACAGTTGATAAACTGACTTCTAAAATTCATATGTAAATATAAATTATCTAGGATAGTTGCTAAAGCAATTCGGAAAAAGAAAAATAAATTTGGAAGGCCAAAACTATTTGATTTCAGTATTTATTATCATGTGTAATTGAGCCATTATACTCCTGGGTATTT
Source organism: Mellivora capensis (assembly GCA_004024625.1). Lineage (NCBI taxonomy): Eukaryota > Metazoa > Chordata > Mammalia > Carnivora > Mustelidae > Mellivora > Mellivora capensis. The sequence goes on from PISX010023835.1 coordinate 28,065, forward strand.
TTTATGTTTATATTTATTTGTAATTTATTTTATTTTTCATTTAAATATAGGTAAATCCATTGCATTATTCTTGTGTAGCTACCTCCCATCGTTTATGCTTCCTCATTTGGATGTTTTCTTCTAGTTTTTTGCTTTTTGTTTTTTATAATGACATATTTTTTATTTTTCTTTTCAGCATAACAGTAATCATTGTTTTTGCACCACACCCAGTGCTCCATGCAATACGTGCCCTCCCTAATACCCACCACCAGGCTCCCCTAACCTCCCACCCCTCCCCACTTCAAAAGACCTTAGGTTGTTTTCAGACCACAGTCTCTCATGGTTCACCTCCCCTTCCAATTTCCCTCAACTCCCTTCTCCTCTCCATCTCCCCATGTCCTCCATGTTATTTGTTATGCTCCACAAATAAGTGAAACAATATGATAATTGACTCTCTCTGCTTGACTTATTTCACTCAGCATAATCTCTTCCAGTCCTATCCATGTTGCTACAAAAGTTGGGGATTAATCCTTTCTGATGGAGGCATAAAACTCCATAGTGTATATGGACCACATCTTCCTTATCCATTCGTCCGTTGAAGGGCATCTTTCCACAGGGTTCTTTCCACAGTTTGGTGACCGTGGCCATTGCTGCTATAAACATTGGGGTACAGATGACCCTTCGTTTCACTACATCTGTGTCTTCAGGGTAAATACCCAGTAGTGCAATTGCAGGGTCATAGGGAAGCTCTATTTTTAATTTCTTAAGGAATCTCCACACTGTTCTCCAAAGTGGCTGCACCAACTTGCATTCCCACCAACAGTGTAAGAGGGTTCCCCTTTCTCCACATCCTCTCCAACACACGTTGTTTCCTGTCTTGCTAATTTTGGCCAATCTAACTGGTGTGACGTGGTATCTCAATGT